>JAAXYV010000323.1:0-13112 GCA_036851875.1 Novacerus sp. FZ-2019
TGATGGTATATTTGTGAGGTGAGGGGAGTATAGTGAGTTGGAGTTGAGTACTCTATGGCTTATTACTTGCTTGCGTTGAGTTGCGTTCCTTTGCTCTTTTGACTTGAGTTGAGTTGAGTTAAATTGGTTATGGGCTTGACCTGAGTTGAGTGGATTGAAGTGAGCTGAGTCAGGAACTAATGTGAGTATAGTTTATAGGTAGGAAGGTAGTGGTTACTTTGTATTTTGCACTTTGTGATGTAGGTAGCATAGATAGTAAGAGGAATGAGGAATAAAGCGAAAGAAGTACTTACTGCTATTATATATATATATACATATAGTACATTCCTAGGTTAGAGGAAACTAGCTACCTTGGTATGTATAATAATAATATAGGTATACTTTTATAGGAAGGTAGTTATTGGGGGTTATTTCATTCTCTCGATATGGCACAAATCAGTATATAGTGTAAGAAAGAATGTAGCTCTCTCTCTCTCTCTCTTTCTTAGTGTTTGAAGTCGGCTTGGTATTGTATGTAGTATTCATGGGCGAGTTGGTAGTTTTTATGTTGGTAATGCAATGAATGGATTTATGGCGGCCTGTTTCTCTCTGCCTCACTCTTAGAATGGGGTATTGTAGGGACGTCAGAGTGTATTCTTGTTTTGTTGTGCTTATGTCTGTGAGTATGTATATATATGTATGTGTGTGTGTGTGAGTGTTTGTGTGTACCTATATGGATGTGTATAGTATGTGAGCAGTGGTGGCCGAGAAAGGGAAAAGGCGTCAGGTCCTAGTGGATTCGCCATAAAAAATTTGTACGAGTACAGTTTGTGAAGTGGAGGGAAGAAAAACACTAAATGTGGCCATTTAGGAAAGCCACAATTTATAATCAATGTCTTGGACACTTCCTTTTCCCCTTCCCTTCCCTGCTGGTGCTATAGTGTGGTAGTGCTGTGACTGTTGCCTTGTAAGGAAAGAATAGTATCCATGTACTCTAGTCCGTGGTGATGGTCAGTGGTGGACGAAACTGATGTCAGTAGTTTTTGGACAAACAACAAAATAATACGTATGTTGTGTGTTATATGTTATGTCTAAGTGAGGATGACTACGGCTGTATAGTATACTATACTATACTATACTGTTCTCAGTACACTTCTAAGCTGCTGACTTGACTTTACTTTACTGTTCTGTACTTGGAAGGCTGTGTGTATGGAATGGAATAAAGAGAAAAAGTAGAGAGTGACTTGACTTGACTTGCCTATCCTCATCTTCAACTTGCACTTCTTCAATGCTTTTTACTCCGTCTTCTTCTTTCTGTACTTTCTCTGAACCGCAGTAGCCGTTAGTTGTTAGTGCTGAGTTCGGTTCACCGGCCCCTGATACAATAATGCAATAAGTACATATTTCTCGTCAGCATAATATGTAGCCGACTGAGGAGAAGAAGGAGGAGGAGGACTCAACTTAACTTGACTCGTGTGTGAGTTGTGAATCCTAGTCATCTTGGGATTGGAGTGGAGGACAGAGAGTAGAAAGCAAAAGTACCTTCTCCTATTATTATTATTATTATTATTATTATTATTATTGCTAATACCTATATATAAGGAAAAAGAAAAGATACGGGAATGAAAGTAGTTATGTGGTGGGGTTACGTTGTAGAAGTATAGTAGTAGTATAGTATAGTGGTCGTTGGAGTCGTAGAGTTAAGAGTAAGAGTACTGTAGTGACTGGACTTGACTGCTATATTCATAGTTGTGGAGGGTCTGCCGACATTTTATTATATTGCTTTTGACATTATTATAGGACTACTAGTAGTAGTAATAGTAGTTGTAGTAGTAGTAGTAGTAGTAGTAGTAGTTGTGGTAGTAGTTGTAGTTGTGGTAGTAGTAGTTGTGGTGGTAGTAGTAGTCATAGTATAAAACTGAGACCTTGTCGTGTCGCATTGCGTCGACGTGAAATTGGAATTGGATGTGGATTGTGGACTCACTTGAGTTAAACCAGTAGTACATACATAGTTGTATGTAGGAATAGTGGAATAGTGGTGAATATAGTTGTAGTTGTTGAGTATTAGAGATATAGGTACTGTATATAGTGGAGTGGTGTGGAGTGGAATTATGGTGAACTAGTTAGAGTTTTTTCGAATAGTTGCATTGCACATTGAGTTGAGACATGCATTGCTTGCATTTACTCTTATTGGATAGAGGATGTAATGTGATGTGATGTGATGTGAGTTGGATTGGATTGTAGTGAAGGAAGTGGAGTGTGTGGAGTGGAAAAGTAAAAAGAAAAAAAAAGCAAGAAAGGCAAAAAGTTAAGTTGCTTGTTGGTTTATAGGATAAGGTAAATGCGAGGGAAGTAAAGGAAAGGAAAGGAAAGTAAAGACAAGGTGGAGGTTAGTTTCTGTCTGGTTTGGATTGGTTGGGTTAGCTGTAGTTAGTTTGCATTTGATTTCGTTACGTTACTTACAATAGTAAGTTTGTGAGGGAAGCTAAGCGGGGCATTGGCTTTATGGCATCGGAAAGGAAATGTAAGTCTGATGATGATGTCTTCTCATGCAAAGTACGACAAAGTAAGTTGCACGTTGATGATGACGGTTGATGATGGTAAATTGATATCGGAGAAAGTCGTAAAGCATTTCATGTATAAGATGTGTCTGCTTGCTTGGTTTGGTTTGGTTTGGTTTTCCTTTGACTTGACTTGAGTTAACTTGACTTGATGTACTACTTGAGTCACACTCTCCTCGAGATTAGAATGTGCTTGTGTTCTTGCTCCGTATGGTGTGTGTGTGTGTGTGTTGGGTTCATTCGAAATGTAACATAACGTTGAACGTAAACGTAACATCACATCACATCATATAAGCAGCAGTGTCTTGAAGTAGTAGTTGTATTTACTACGTACTATATGTATGTACCAAAATATAGTGTAGTGTAGTAAATGTAATAGCTTACAGAACACAACACGTCAACGACGAAGACTGTGACAGTGCAATGCAATGGAGTTCAGTTTAGATCAGGGAAGTCAAGTTAAGTCAAGTCATACTCAAAGACATGTAATATATAGTAAATACATACAACATAAAGGAGCACAGAGAACAACTTTGCTTATGCATGCATGCATGCATGTGGACCCAGTGGAGCAGAAATGGAATGGAAGCTGGAGGTTTTCGAGTCAAGTGTCTACCTTACTTTATATGTATGTATATGTGACTGGTATTTTGTAGATATATACCTATGTGTGTGTGTGTGTGCCACGATACTTATACCTACAGGACATAATATATACTGAGGAATTCTTATAACTTTTCCAGACGGCATATAATTCGTCAGTATAGCCTAGGAGCTTATAGACCTTTCCATGTATTGAGGAGTACTGCAATGATTTCTTTTACTTCTGAATACGTGGGAAGGTATGGTTGCTTCCTCTATAGGATATACTGAGGAATTATTTTCTGCTTGGAAATGTTATAAGAATGCCTCATATATATAAATAGGTACATACATACTACTTGAATTTTATAAGAGTTACAATTTTGTAAGATATTGAGAGTTATGAAATTGAAACTCTTGGAACAATGGAGTAGTACATGTATGTGAATGTGGGTATTGTATGTATATGGTTTGGTGTTTTGATGAAACTTTTGCAACTGCGATGAAGATATGGATCTAGTTTTCTTATACGGGTAGCATGGCAAAAGCACTGGCACTGGCACTGACTCGATCTGAAAGTCAAACGGAGTTGAATACTTGAACCAAGCGAGTTGTGGAGTAAGTGCACGGAATACCTAGAACTTAGAATGAGCTGAGTTTGTAGAAGAGGTATAAAGTAAAGTAAAGCAGGGCAAGGCAAGGCAAAAAAAAAGTCTATATTATAGTTTATCTTGCCCCTAGCCTGCTTGCCTGTCTGCACTCACACAGGAGAAATTCGTGAGTCAAGTTTTACATTTACATTTATGCCCAAGAAAGAAGGAGCAGGAGGAAAGAGTTGAGATGAGATGAGAAGAGATGCGATGTTGTGAGTGAGTGAGTGAGAGTGTGTGTATGAACACAAGCAGAGTACATCTATTTTTGGGTAAATGGTAAACTGGTGGAGTAGTCTAGGGAGGGAGAGAGAGAGAGTGAGTGAGTGAGAGAGAGAATGCATAATAAACATACGCAGGCAGGTATGTATGTGTGTATGTTCATGTATGTATATGTATGTATGTAACGAACGATAACAGATTGAAGAAGTTGTGATGCTGATGCTGAGTGTAGATGTGGGATGTGGGTACGCTAAGGTGGTGTGGTGGGATGGGATGTGCTTTGTACTAAAGAAAAGTTAAGTTGAGTTAAGTTAAGTTGAGTTGAGTTTTGAGTTAAGTTAAGAGAAACGAAGAAGTTGATATAGTACATATGTAGGAATGTGAATGTGATGTAAGGTATGTATGGTGCGAGAGCAATAAAAAGTAAACTTTGATGTTTGAATGAAAACAGAGCCGGAAGACACGGTTACATTTTCCGGAAATGGGTCTTTCACTGATTTCTTTCGGATTTTCGTCCGCGATGGGAAAAACATCTTGGTTGGAGCAAGGTATGTATAAATTTATACCGCCTCTGGAAGGCATAGTATATACTGTACTTGAATGTTCTATTCTAGTTTGTAGTTTACGTTATTCTGTGTTTACAGACCATAATATCCTTGCTGTTTAAACTTGTATAATAGTGTGAGCATGGCATTGGATCTATATATCCACAGTAGCTGTCATGTACCTACAACAAGAGGTATAGAAAGTATCGATTGCGCCTCAATTCGTTGGGACAGAGCAGCAGTGAATACTTTCTACCCCTTGTTGTATTGTAGGGACATAAAAGCTGCTTCTGGCTATATTGGTCTTATTACTCACTCACACTATTATAGAAGTTTAGACAGTAAGGAAAAATGGTCTGTATGTATGTATAGGTAAGTATGTACTCCACTCCACAGTGCATGTGTGGAGTGTGGAGCAGTGTTAGTTCGTTGGAGTAGTATGGGTATTGCATTGTAGTGTTTATATAGTATAATATAGTTTAGCCTCTATTCTATACATGGACTAACTAAAACTACTAAAAGCATACAAAATCTAGTCTAAATGGTGATGCAGATTGCATTGAAATGCAAAGTAGTTTGAGTTCTGTGAGTTGGTTTTGTGGATAAGCGAAGCGAGTGGAGAAAGGCAAGGAGCAAGGCAGGAGTGTAGTAGTAGTAGTTGTAGTAGTAGTAGTAGAAGTAATGGCAGTAGTAGTAGGTAGTAGACTGGCTGATTTGTTGGTGATCCTTATCAGTTGATTAGATGGATGACGAGGGAGGAATGAGGACTAGGCTCTCTCTGGTTCTTCTGGTTAACTTTACTTGTTGTAGGTACGTAGGTTCTTTTCCTCCTCGTCGTCGTCGTGGTTGTATTATATTATGTAGTTGTAGGTAGTTGCTATGTTCTTTTCTGATATTATTACATGTATAGGTATATTGGTATATATAGGTATAGGTGTATATATTGTAAGTATATATTATATATATCTCTAAAATAAACCAAGACTAAATCTATTCTCCCTGAAATGGTATTACAGGAATGCTGTGTACAATCTGACTGCGGCTGGCCTCAAACTGAACCACGTAAGTTGCTTTTCTTTTTGACTGAGTCTCTGTCTCTCTCTCGAATCTCTAAATGCCCAATAACAGCTCTGGTGGTGTGTGTGATTTGTCTGGCCAGACCAGGGAAGTACAGATAGAGTAGGAAGAGACAAAGTTGAGATGAATTGAACAATGTAATACTGTGTAGTATGTAATAGGGAGTCGTCGTCGTCGTGTAAGTCGTAATATGTGAGTGAGTAAGCATATATGTATGTATGTATGTAAGTAGGAGTAGCGGAAATGGACGGGGTTAAAGGAACTTTTTGTGTCCGATTGTTATTGTGATCACGATCTAGCCTCTAAGAGGTGGTAAGACAGACAGTCAGAAAGTCGAGTCGAGTTGAGTAGAGTTGACTCAAGTCAAGTAAAGTAAAGTAAAGTCAAGTCAAGGGAAGGGAAGGGAAGGCTATATAGGTAATAGTAGGAAGGGAAGTGAAGTAAAGTCAGTTAGATAGATAGACAGGAGCAGGAGCAGTAGAGAACAGTAGAGTAGAGAAGAGAAGAGAAAAGAAAAAGAAAAGAACAGAGAGTGAGTGAGTGAGTTGAGTCGAGCCATAGGAGCAGGAGATGAAGACGAGGCGGACGAATCGGAATGCACATGTGCCCACCATATCTCAGAGATTGGGGAAAAAAATCTAATTTGTCAACTGCACGTATAAGAAGGAGACAAATGGTTCCGTGAAGGTTTAGACTAGACTCTGGTGATCGAAGAAATTATTAGAGACACAAGTGAAGCGAAAACGAGCTTGAATCCTAGGGCTGGGAACTGAAGGAAGAAGTCTCTTGGATTAAAACCAAACCACTTGAAAGAATCAGATTGAAAAATAGGTACAGGGAGAAAGGAGAAGACGAGGAAAGGACATGAACAGAACAAGAGTACCTTGTCCTTGTTGTTGGTTCTGCTTCTCCTTTACGCTTGGATTGGATTAAGAAAACCTGAGGGAGGGAGTGGAGTGAGATTTTGGGAGATTTCGCTACGTATGCTGTCTATACTTTGGCCTATCTATCTATATATAGTGTATACAGAGTAAATATATAGAAAGAAAGAGATTGGTTGGTTGTTCATAGTAGTATAGTAGTAGGTATAATATGGAGGGCGAGCATAAGTAGGAATTTCCAGGGAAAGTACAAGACTGACTGTCTGTAATTTAAAGGTCTTGACTCTATATTCGACTCGGGTTGAGAACAGGCTTAGAATCATAATCACGGTTAGACTTTCGCCAAGTTGGAGTATCTATATAATATAATATAGGTGATAGGAAGAAAGGAGAGTTATAGTGTGTACGTATGTACGTACAGGACGGAAAGCGAGAGAGAAGTTTGATGATTGATGAGCGAGAGAGAGAGAGAGAGAGTCTTTGGTGGATAGATGGATGGATTCGACAGATTGTTTCTCTTTGTTCGCAGAAACTGGAGTGGTACTCTGATGAGGAAGATGTTCAGATGTGCATCACCAAAGGAAAAGATGTGGTGAGTGAGAATATAGCTTTTCTCTTTGGCTCTTTTCTTCTTCTCACACTCACACACCTATCTCACACTCATAATATCACTTGAGACAAAAGAAAGGGAATGGGTATGGGTATATATAGTGTAGTGTAGTAAGTATTATTGGGGGGTGTTGAGGTTTGAGTTTTTTGTCGTGTGATAATATGATGTGATGAAGTGATGATGATGATGATGGTGTGCCGTAGTAGTAGTATGTAGTAGTATGTAGTAATAATTGTAATCCTACACTGACTTNTGAGGTTTGAGTTTTTTGTCGTGTGATAATATGATGTGATGAAGTGATGATGATGATGATGGTGTGCCGTAGTAGTAGTATGTAGTAGTATGTAGTAATAATTGTAATCCTACACTGACTTGGTCGGTTTGACTTTCGTCTTACTCATCTGTTTTTGTCACCTCGTGTGATGGTGGTGTGTGTCTGTTTTTAGGAAAATTGCCAAAATTACATCCGAATCCTTAGTGCAGTTGGACCGGGGAAAATTTTAGTGTGTGGAACGAATGCCTACAAACCAAGATGCCGATATTATCATTTGAGTACCAATGGTCACTACGCACAGACCGGTGGAGAGAAATCTGGGCAGGGGATTTGTCCATATGACCCAAGGCACAATAGCACTTCAACCATTGTGGGTAAGTGTGTGGATTGGAAGGGGAGGATTGAAGGATATGATAGAAAGGCTAAAAAGTAAAGCATAAGGACAAGATGAGAGGAGAGGAGAGAAAGAGAGATAGAGGAAATGTGGACTCAGCTTCAACTTCAGAAAAGTCTCCACTCTCTCTTCTGTCTCTTCTCTTGTCTATCCTCATCTAAAAAGAGGGAGTTGATGAAACGAGGCATAGGAGTTTGTTCGTTCGTTCGTTCGTTCACTCGTTTGCTCGTTCGTTCGCTAGCATCCAGAAGACGACGACGACGACAACGATGAGGATGATGATCATGATGATGATGATGATGATGACGATGATGGTTATGCCATTCAGTAACACTGGCTCATGGTGTCTTCTCTTCTGATATTCTGCTTTGCTTTGATTCAAATGTTTAGATGGGGACGTGTATGCAGGAACTGTAGCTGACTTTCCTGAGGTTGATCCTCTTATTCACCGATGGGACTCGTTGAGGACAACTCAGTATGATCTCAAGTATCTCAACGGTAATGACTGCCTCTTGATAGAGACAAGCCTCTCTCATAATATCCTCTCCTGTTCTGTGAATAGAGTTGTATGTATAGCTGTAGCGTTAGAGACTCCCATTCCTATGATCCCATATCCCCCCATCCATGTTCTTGTGCCTGAGAGTCCTCTGTGTGTGTTACTATTCTCATAAGTCGCATATCATATTATATTATATTAGACTCAACTCTGGAGGACTGAATGATGTAATTTAGTGTGGCTGGAAGGGGGAGACCCAACAAGCCATAGTTTGAATTAAAATTGCACCACTCCTCATAATAGGGATTAAGGCGTTTCCCTCATATCAAAAACATAAATGGAATCTTTAATGAGTTCCTGTCTGTGTTTCTTGTTATTTTTTTTCATGTGGCTTCCAGCTCCAAATTTTGTGAATTCTATGCAATATGAAGATTTTGTGTTTTTCTTCTTTCGAGAGACAAGTGAGGAGTTTACCAATTGTGGCAAGGTAAGTAAAAAAAAAAATACATAGTAACCATAGAAGAAGAACATTGTGTATCTTAATGCCTATACATAATACATGGTATAAAATAACAGAGTAGGAGATAAAGAAGAGAAAAGAAAAGAAAAGAAATAGAAGCATGCCTATTTTGGGGAGATGCTGGAGAAGTAGTAATACTGGTAGTAGTAGTTGTTGCAGTAGTAGTAGTAGTTGTTGTAGTAGTAGTAGAGTAGTAGTAATAGTAATAAAGATGGTAAAGGTGGTAGGAGGAGTAGCCATGGACGTAGTAGAAGAGTAGTAGTATATTGTAGTTGCTGCTTTGATGAGTTGCTGATGGAGGTTGTTAGACTTTGTAGTTGGCAGCTAGGATGATGATGAGAGTCTAGAAAGAGTTCTAAATGTGGATTTATGAGATGAGTGAGCTTATTTATATGAATGGTGTTCTCGCTCGCAGGCGGTGTACAGCAGAGTGGGTCGAGTTTGTAAAGGTGACAGAGGTTTCCCTCGTGGGAGTTCCAGAAATCGATGGACAACTTTTTTCAAAGCTCGTCTCAACTGTTCTATCCCAGGGGTATTCCCTTTCTCCTTCGATGAAATACGTACGTAAACTCACATACTCCACAATGGCTAATAACAACTCTCTTATGATTCTGTAAAGAAGTGCCGACTCGACTCAAATGGAATTGACTCGCATCGCAGTCATTGAATCTTTCCTCCGATCGCCGTTGGCACTTCTTCTTCTTCTTCTTCTTCTCCTTGTCCTGAACGATGTGCTGGGCTCTCTTTTTCACTGAAACTGAAATTTGGCTTGTTTCTTATGCAGAGTCCATGTCTATCATGCTCCCTGTCTCACAGTTGGGATCAGAGGTTGTCTACGGTGTGTTCACTACTGGAACCAACAGTATCACCGGCTCAGCAGTCTGCGCATTCAAGATGAGAGACATTCTAGACGTCTTTGATGGCCGATTCAAAGCACAGCAGAGTGCCAATATGCACTGGCTTCCTGTTCCCCCTGAAAAGGTAACCAAACCAACTCCAACCACTCTCTTAGACTCCATTGCATACAACTACAACTACACTATACACTGAATCCTCACTTAGCGTCTTCTCCTCCATTTTCTGTTATCTCTATGGCCAAAGCCAACCTCCTCACTTTATTTATGTTCCCTCGACCGTTCTTTAAGTTCCTCCTCCTTGGAACAGCTAACGGCAAATGACTATGATGGCCCCATTTCTCTTAATTAAAATTAAAGTTTACCTTTCACTTGCATTAGGTTTCAGGTTAGGTTGTTTTCCTGTGGTAAGCTTTTATGTGACGGAGCTTGGCATGCTTCGCAATGAACATTTTACTTAATTTGCTCCACTCTCCCATTCATCCATCCACTTTCATGCATTCTACTACTCTATGCTTCCTGCACTCACTCACATTCCCATACATACACCATAGAAACTATGTTTTGGTCTGTTGCTAGTTGCTATGTTCCATGAGTCTGACTGACTGTGTCTGGTCTAGTCTGTAGTCTGTGTATCTCTGTTTCTTTGTTTGGATGTGAACTCTGAGTCTGAAGAATATGTGTATTCATATAGGTTCCGGAACCAAGGCCTGGACTTTGTGTCAATGACTCAACCACACTTCCAGACCAGTACTACATCTTTGTCGGTGGTCACACTTTGATGGACGAGCCTGTACAACCCATTATGGGGCGCCCTGTACTGACCCGGTCAATGCAAACCCATAGGATGAGTACTATCTCTATTCACACGAATGCCACTACTCCCGACGGCCAGTCGTATGACGTTATCTTCTTAGGCACAGGTATGTATGTTTATATGTAGGTATATGTATGTATGAGTATGCTTAACTTTCTTGACTGTAATTATTCTCTTGGGTGAATGAATCGTTTATTGGATATACAGTCTGGGCGTCTGGAAGACTAATTACAAGAGCAATTGATATTCATGCTGGTTGTTAAGTTGATTACATAAGTAATTAATTAAAAGCATTATGTTTGGGTTGATTATTGTAGATGACGGGAAAGTGCTGAGTGTTGTGAATGTTGGTCGCGATACGGTGAAGAGTGTGCTGATTCAAGAAATGCAAATTTTTAAGACTCCCGTAAGAGAAATGTTGTTTCTTGGAGGAAGTAAGTCTAGAGAGTTGGTATTTTCTGTTTTTAATTGAGAGTAATTTATTTTGAATTTCCTTCATATTAACGTGTAATGGTTATCTGTGTTGTTGTAGGTCCTCCAAAACTTCTCGTTGGGTCGGATCAAAACCTCAAGCTAATGAACGTACGCCAGTGCTTTACTTCCAGAATCAAGTCTTGCAGGTAGAGAGACTATGCGTCAAATTTAATCCAGAGTATATATATAGTAGTATGACTCACATTTTCATTAGTCTAATGGAATGAGAAATATTCCTAAATTTGGTTACAGTGTATTTATTGTGAAATGACGATTTTGGGTGTTTGTTGTTTTGTGCAGTGACTGCGTCGCACTGCAAAGTCCTTATTGTGCCTGGCACAAGAGAGAGTCGAAATGTGTCACCATTCCATTGGATAGGCCTATCTCTCGAAGAGATTACATTCAGAACGTATCTCGTGGTAACCACAGTGATTGTCCTAAGCCGGCAAATAGCATCAGTCCCAACTCAATTCCTTCAGAGCAGCACAAGAGTACTTCCAAATCGGTAGACTCCACGGGAAGTCAAACTATCACCATCCTTACGGATGATGGACAAACTACCAAAGGAGGAGTAAGCATGAACATGAACTATAATAATATATAAAGTTGCTTAAATCAGTTCTATGGCCGTACTTCCTCGTCTCCTACTCCCAACAAAACACACACAGCCTAAACTTTTTGACGGAATTTATGGATATTACTATCTTGCTGTTTGCCAACTCGGGTAGTTATTTCTTAAATGTAATCAATGCAGGTGGTGAATGAAGGCCCAGTGGTTGTTGGTCCACGACGGGAGTCCTATACTGCTGAGACACTCTCCATAGCTGTAGGCGTTGGTTGTGTTTTGGCCGTCCTCTTGGGATTCATTGCCGGCTGGGGCTGCGCCAAAAGATGCCGAAAAGACCATGACAACATTCCTTATCCTGACACTGATTATGAGTATTTTGAGCAGCGACATAATCTCAACATCAACACGTATGATACCCCATTACTTATTTCCAGCTAAAAAACAGTATTGGAAAAAATTTTGATGGTGCTATCTATATAATATTGTAGTGTGCTTCAAAAGCGTCATGTAGCTAACGATTCCTTGTATGTTGTATGTTGCATAATATCTTTCGCTGCTTTTGTAGGAGATTAGTCGGTGAGGGAAAAGAAGAAGCAACCTACGCCGAGCCAGTTCTAGATGGAAAGAACAGCTCAACTGTAATGCCACAACCTCCACATCAGCCTCAAGATCATCAAGAAACGACAATGTTTCATTTTGCACAGCCATACACACGTGATCTCTACAGGTGAGGGGAAAAGCTTTCTGCAGTCTCAGTTTATTATTATAATACTTAGTTTAATATGCAAATTGCACATAGCAATTTGTTATATACCTACCTACCTATACATATATATAAATATATATTATAGATATAGGTAGTTGTGAGCTCTCTTATATATAGAGCAAGAAGAAGAAGTAATGTAATTATTTTGTCTTGACAAATTGTGGGGATTAGTGGAGTGTGAAAAGTTAATTTGATGGGTTTTACTTGAATGTTACTCACGTCAGATTTGAAGGGGATTTGAACTCCCGAGGAAGACCGGATGCATTCGGGAGTCTAAGACCAGGTGGTGGAATTCACCTGGATGGCTTTGGAACAGCCCACCGAATGCCACCACAGGCTAAGGCCGCTCTCCCAATGAATGACGGCTACGGCACTGCTCGCTCCGTCAAGAAAGTCTATCTATGATTCTAAAGTGTGTCTTATAAGCCAACTTAATCTCCTATTATCACAGCATACTTCGTCGTCTACTCCGTACATAATAATAATAAACAAACAAAGCACTCACTGCGTCACTCGATGTCAACCTGTTTTGAATTGAATTGAATTGATGTTTTTGTGCTTGCATCATTCAAATGATGGAGATGAGATGAAAATCATTTCTTCGCCTAAAACAAAATGTACAACGTTCGTTCGCATTCGTAATTTTCCTCGAAGGAGAGAGGAGAGGGCTCTTCTTCTCCTGTTGGTGTACAAGACTGAAACTGGCACGGTGAGTCCGAATTCCCTGGGATCACCGTTCAACTAACCCCATCTCATCCCAAGTCCCGAGACAAAAAGAGCAATTAATGTGCAGTCTTCTTGACAGAGACAGAACTGCTGCTGGTTGCTGCTATAATATACCT
>JAAXYV010000324.1:0-13110 GCA_036851875.1 Novacerus sp. FZ-2019
CGATTGAGGCGAGTATGGGTTTGGCTTAAGAAGAGGCTCCTAAAAAATATACTGGTAGGTATTGCAATGACTAGGTATCTTTGTGTAAATTTAGCTCATGTTATTTGGTTGGATTTAAGCAAAATTTCGGTATGCTATAATTGATGGGAATTATATGTGTATTGTGTTAACGCTACTCGTTTTATTTGTTTAACCTGTATATTGCTAAAGGGTAAGTTACCTAGTTGTCTAGGATCCTTTAGAACTAATGTAATAATAATAATAATAACAATTTTAAAGAAAATTAAAAACAAAAACAACTCATCGTAGCAATTTTGGAAAATGAAAAATAAAAGCAACTTAATTTTTAAAAAACAAAAACAACTCATTGTAACAATTTTAAAGAAAATCAGTCGCTATTGATTACTCGCGTTTTAAACGGTTTATTATAGGTAAGAAACAGTCTCTCTTCAAAAACGTGACAAGGTATAGGTACAGCTCTTCGTTGCTATATGATTGACCTCCTATGGCTATAGACTTACAATCCGGGGATATAAACTCTTAGGATATAATACTTAGCAATTTCTATAAGAATCTGAACGGCATATAAATATAATCAGTATAGCCTAGGAACCATACATAAAATTCTTATAAATAGGATTCTTTTTAAAAATTTCCCAGTACACAAATAATATATTCCCCAACTACTCTACTACTCATAAACTATGATGTTATATGATTTTCAAGACCGTTATATGATACAAAACGTACATTACCAGCAAGTTTGTCTGTTTCCCCTCTGAGAAAGTAAACATAAGTGTTTTTACACTGATAAACAAGATTGGACCAAATTACATTCAAATGTAATCCATTAAAGATTGCAAGATTACTTCTAAAAACTCAACGATTAAATTACAGATTACTTTATTTCAGAAAAATGTAATCAGTTACAGAGTAAGACTACCTTGTCTGTAGTCTTACAAGGGAACCTCGCGACATGTTACTTGGCTTTTGGAACGAGATTTACATTTTCTGACGAAATCAAATATTTTTCCAAATTCAGTTCTTTGCATCATTTGACTTTTCCTTGCCCACATACATAAAAAAGTGCTACTTGTAATGGTATCTAACTTGCTTTTAAACTATTCATAGATAAAAAAGTTATAAATGTTATATATTATACTGTATAAGTCAAAAATTACAAATATATAGCTTAACACATCCTCGCAGTTCTGAATGGAATATTGAAAGAAGTTTAACATTACATAACACATTAACTTAAACAAATTGAATCTGAATAACACTAATTGGGGCATGTTATATAGAATTTTATACACATTAAAAGGTACACTCAGAACCACGGATAGGAGTAATCATTACAAATTGTAATCGATTAAATTAATCATTACAAATTGTAATCGATTACAGTAATCATTACGAGTTGTAATCGATTACAGTAATAGTTGCAAATTGTTACCGATTACTGTAATAATTACAAATTACAAAAACATTCAGTAAGGTCAAAATTAAAATGTTATAGGTAAATATAATTTGATTTGAAGCAATCAGTGACCTAAGGTAATAGATTACATTATTCAGAAACAAAAGTAATCTGTAATCTGATATAAAGAATACATAATCTGCAATGGATTGCATTATTCAGAAATAATAGTAATCTGAAATCTTTAATCGTTGCATTTTATTAAAGTAATTTTACGATCTATAACGGATTACATTTGCATATAACCTGACCCATCCCTGCTCAAACCACGTTGCAACAAGCAAATCTAATCTATTCTAAGCGAATTTGGCTCATCATTTATGAAATGATATATACCTATCCAAATTAGTGTTATTCTGATTCAGTTTGTTTAACTGAATATATTATGTAATTTTCCCAAATTCAGTTTCTTGCTTCATTTGCCATTTCCTTATGAGAATTTACATGCAAACATGCTCTGAGAACATGGTCCCCTCAACTTTAAAATGCCAATTTCCAATTTCAAAAATATAAAATAATAATGTGACCCGGATATTTATTTCATAAAATAAAGAATAAAATTAGCATTCGAATACACTATGAATGTGCAGAATCGAATGACAATTGTAGCTTCCATGTGCCATGAAAGTTTCTAAATTTGTCCTTTATTTGCTGAATATATCACCAGGATACAAATTTGACAGCCAAGTTTGAACATATTCGGAATCAGCGTACTCGATTTAGTCAGAAAATCTTCATATCGTTCTAAAAGCCAGGTAACATGTCGCGAGGTTCCCTTGTTAGATTCCTGAGTACTCAGAATTCATTTAAGTCAGCGAGTTTTTCATGTGTACATATTCTTCAATTGTTTTTCTGGTTATAAAATACACATCACGGATATATATGTACATTTTATTAATTATTCTTCAAATTTCTAAAGTTTCTAGGAAGTACTTTCTCTGTACAATATTTTTTGATAACTTAATTTATATTGTATTTATTATATTTATTAAAGCATTTATTATTTTTAAGATAGCCCATTTAATTGCTGTGTTAATAGTTTAAAAATGTATTACCTTTAAAGTAAAGTTGGACGAACGTGCTTTAATAAATCCTTCGAGAAGATGAGTTTGTGCATTATCTTGAATTTTGACAATACTGCATTCTCAACGTGTGCGATTATTTCAAAAAATATAAATGCTTTCTATACTGTTTACTTTCAGGATTGGTGGTGTATTTAACTTTTATGTAGACAATCAAAATTCTGGCAGTAAAAAGTTAGGAAATAGATGCGCCTAGATAAATTAAATATCACAATTTACGCTTTCGTTTAGGTCTACCGTTTATATCTCATGGGCAATTCTTCCGCAAATCATAATGCAGCCTATGCAGTGCATATGAAGTACTTTCAATTATGATTACTTTCGCCGATTGATTAGATTACAGAATACATATTACTTTCCTGGAAGTTGGTCCGACTACTAGATTATTTCAAATGTAATGATTACTGTATTCGAGTACATTTTGTAATCTAATCGATTACTCCCAACCCTGCTGATAAGTTAGATACCTTACTATATAGTTACAGTATTCAGTTTTTTTCAAACCTAAATATATTTATTCTCGAGTGTGCATAACACATAACTTCTAATTTTTATTTTCATAAAGTAACTTGTAATATATGTTTGCAATTAGTGTGCATATATTCACTAAGAGATCAACAGACTCATCATGCCACAATTTGTCACATATATACAATCTGTAATCAGTAATGCCCTAAGCCAGAAATCATTCGTATTGAAATAGCCGACTATGATAAAAGTGAAAGTCAAATTACTGTGAATTGTTTGTTTAATCTTACTGCACGCCGTGATGAATTAAAACCATTTGGTCTAATGACCTTACAATGGCTTGAGACTATGGTTTGATTCTATGTTAATAGTGATTTGATGGAAGTCAAGCTGTGCAATTACTGTGTAATACAATGTAGGAAATTATACATGACTAAGTGGAATGATGACCAACGTTGTATGATGTAAATAGTGAATAATCGGTACTCTATGGAAAGGTAAAATACGTTTTTCTATTTGCTTGCAATTTATCATCAGGTATAGTTTAAACTTTTCTATAGTAAGTCTATTTTGATCATAAACACAAACTTCATTATTTCGCCTCCCATTGGTAAAGAGATGATTAAAAGTGGATGCTAAATAAGTGGGATCATTTGTAAACATCCATGCTGCATTAACCTTTTCTATTTTCTGCCGGTTGACGGCTATGTACTCAGGATTTAGTATACTGCGGCTCTGAAGCTACTGAGCATTTTATATAACAACGACTGAATCACATAAAATATACTGAAAGTATACACTTGGATATAGTAGAATGCTAGTTGTGTATACTTACTTATCTTTACTCAACTTAACTCAGCTCAAAATGTATGAATAAGTTTATCTTTTCTTCTACCCACTTACATCCTCATATAGAAAGCATTGTTCCTAAGTTGGGAAAATGTATGCAGACAGTCATCGATACTTCATAAGTAAGTGCCGAATTCTTCACGCGCACCTAAATATTCATATCTCATCTCAAATCTACTTGAGTTTATGCTACAGAGGATACAGGAACTGCGACAGTTTGGAGAAATTCAAAAGCATATGGTCTTTGTTAAACTGAGGATAAATGGCTACAAACTTTATCAGATTCTGTTCTATGGTAACTTTATTCAGTCATTCTATACTACTAATTCAAGTCAACTCAAGTCAAATGCATCCGGAAGGAAATTGTATTGGGGGCTTTGTTATAAGGCTTCCGATTTGAATTTGAGTCTAAGCCATTGACGTGCGAGAAGAGTTAAAGAAAGTTTATTCGAAACATATGATGCTAATGATATACTGTGGCTGCAGGAAGACATGCCACGGGCCGAAGGACAAGTTAGCTTCATTTATCACAGAAACAACTCAATATATAACCTTGCAACGTGACTATATCTGATTTCATCAACTTCACTTTGTTATTAATGCATATAAACAGGTTCATTTCAGAACTAAATACTTCCTCAAAATCCGACTTTACCTGAGTTGACATTATTCTTTCGCTTTCTTTCAACTAAGATACATTCAACACAGATATAAGGAAATAAGTTAAAGAAGTATGGCTTGAATTTGATTTGAGACTAGTTCAAAAAACTTGTTGTGAGAAAGTTTTTTCAACCTTCATTGTACTTTGTTACGCTGTTTCTTAGTGTTAGTGTCTGGAGTAATTTTATACTTTTATACTCTCTCAAGTTCTTCTTTGTTACCAGACTCGTTTCGAATAATATGAGAAGAAAGAAGAGAAACCAAATCAATTACAGATCCAATTGAAAAGAGAGAAACACAACAATAAAGCCAAAGCTAAAGCCAACAGTTGCTCATTGTACTCTGCGTTCCTTTATTCTACGTACTGTTTTGTTTTACGAACCAGTTTGTTTCACTTTCACTTTCACTTGCTCATTTGTTCCTGAGCCAAATTGCAATTTGCCGCATGGAGAGCTTTATGCAGTTCCTTTGTATTTTTATGGGTTGGCAATTGACAACATTGAGGACTGTCTTGTTTGTGCTGTTGACTCTACTCTCTGTTACGTTTCTATTCTACTGTTCTGTATCCGATTTAGTGAAAAGAGAGCTTCCTACACTATGTACAATGTGTAGCAGTATACCATTTGGTTTGACTTGGGCTAAGTTAAGTAGAAGAAGAGTACACACAGAAATACAAAGCTCTTTCTCCGTCTCCAGTAGCTCAATTGAGAGAAGTGGGTTAGACGTACAGATGGATGGATGGATAGATAGATGGATGGATGAATGAAGTGAAGTCGCATGTGTGGAGTTTGTGGTGGGGAAGAATGGACTACAACAGATGAAAAGAAAGATTGACCAATATGCTTTACCATAGCTTTCTACCACTTTCTCCGTGCTTTCTCTTCTATTACGTATTTGTTCCCATGCGGCAAAGCAAGAGCAAAAGGGTCTTTACTTCACTTTCCTTGCCTTTACTTCCATAAGACTTACTAACTACATTAAATCGGAATCTCCTGGGTATATTCCTCAAAAAAGTATACAGGCTCCTTATTTAGTGATGATGATGGCAAGTGTACTTTGTCGCAGATGAGGGACACAAAATATGGAGTATTTGATGAAAAACGTTAATAACAAGACACGACGTGAGAGTATTAATAAATTCCAATCTAGACAGCTGACTCTTTAATCATGTTATTATCATCAGGCAGCATATATTGTATGTATGTATGTATGTATGTGTATAGAAAAGTTTTATATGTACAATACAGTACAGTACACTACAGTCGGTATAGGTTAGTATGTATGTATTTTGAGTACATGTCAAATGCAACCATCGAATGATCTACTCTGTTCTTTTCACTCAGTTCTTCAACTCATTACATTATAGTTTTAATTAAAGTAGATAGATGTACTCCAAACCCATGTTATGTCATGTTTAACATCTGCATTTTGTAGGAAGGTATTATTGGTTCATGGTTTAGATTTGTGTTATGTATTTTCATGGGAGTATATAGCTTTATTAGAATCCAGTAATGCAATGTCTATTTTAATTAATTAGCCTACTGCTGTAACAATACAATACAGTTTACATTACATTACAGTACAGTAAGCAGTTACATCTAAGTCTGTTTTTATGTAATATTATACGTAATATAGTAATGTAAATATGTTTTAAAAGTTGGTTAATTTTACAGTTTGGTATAGCTTCATTAATTATAAATTGTTTTGTGTTAGGGACATACTTAGTTTGAAGGGTGAAATGAATAACTATATATTTTAACTATTGTGCTTGGTTTGAATTTATTTATTAAGTAGAGATGAGATGATACGATGATAAGTTGATTCGCTCATGTACTACATGATTTAATTTGGTTTAGGATTTAGTTATTTAGTAAATATGTATATGTTTACACATATATTATCGTTAGGAGAATTTTCACGAACACTTTTCACAGGTTTATAATTTTAAATATTCAGTACAATCACGTACGGTTATAGTAATTCTAACTTATAAGATTTAAGATAAGGTATTATATTTATTTGTGCATTTAGACATGTTCTTATGAATATATGCAACAATACTTAATTCTACACTTCTTACGCTTTAAATGGAAGAAAGATAATTAATACTCAATGGCTCAATAACTAAATGACTGATATAAGTTATTAATTAGCATTACTTTATTTAATATTAAGTTAGTAGATTAAAAGTAAACTTTCCAGTAGACATACATTAATTAGAATATCCTATACAGTTACTTTAGTAGTTGTAGTTGTGTATGTAGATAAGAAACTTGACTTTTTACCGGTAATTTTTAATTACAGATATTTATTTACGTATTGTATGCATTTGTATAGTAGTAATGTGTTATTTCACTTCAATATGTTCATATCTTTAGCTCAGATATTTTATTTCCACACCAGGATTGTCTGTAACGCAACTTCTCACGCGCAGCGATAACGTTAGCGCATGTTTTCTCTTCTGTCACACACAATTACATTTTATCATTTACATACATAGGCAGTACATTTTTTATTTACATACAATAGCAACATAGATGTAGCGGAGTAATTATATATTTTTTTACACGTTTGCAATGAACCTATCACAAAGTTTTGCCGACGAGTTGCGGGTTGAATTTAGTTGATTGAATTTCAATTTGTTGAATTATATCACTACGTAGCGATGCATATCTTGAGATGTTTTAACTTCCACATATACAACTATTTCAAATCACTAAATGAAAATTTAAATTTAACATATCCACCTGGTTAAAACACATACAGATCCCACAAATAAACTAAAGATACATGTTAATTAGGTACACACAAATATGAAAAAAACATTTTCATCAACACAATTCGTTTCTACGTAACCAAATGAACTATTAAACTGGAAATACTTATTATTTAATGTTCAGACCAATCATACTTTGTTTTTAGGTTTATATTTTGTTGTGTTACACCCTCATACGAAATTAAAGAGTAATCACTCAAATAGACAGCTGGTATTCATTAGGTAATGACTTCCTTCTACAAACATTTAATTAGCTATATACTTTTACAAGGCCTTTAAATAATGAGAACAGAATTAAAACTATTTTGTCCTCGTTCATTAAAACAAGGAGTCTACTAACATAAGTCATCATTTCATGTCTCGCGACATAAGTCAAGAATTGAGAAAGTCAAGTGAAAGAGAAGGAAAGTTTAAGACTTTCCAAGTCTCCTTTACTACGTTTTATGTAATAACCTAAATCAAACGAACAGATGAAGAAGGAGAAGAAAGGAAGAGAAATTGCGGGTAAACATTGCCGTCAGCCAAGTCAATTTCATCAAGGAGATGGTCAGGAAGCTCAACTCAACTGCATACAGTCCAGTCCAGTCAACCAACAAACCTAGCCGTAAAAGAGGATGAGGTATGGCATTCCATGTTTCTCATCCTATTGCATGGTTTGGTGTGGATTGGTATATTTTGGTATGGTATGGAAGGAAGATTGTGTGAGGAAAGGATTCTTACTCGGAAAGAAAAACAAGTAGATAAACTAAGAAATTCAAGAGAAAGCCCTTTAACTCGAACCTCACACAAATCTTATTATAAACCATGTAAGTCCGCCTTTTTCTTCTGAACTGTGATCTGATCTGTACTCTAACCTCACACTCCACTCATTCAAATGCGAAAACATTACATCCTGTTCTGAATACCGATAAGTTATTATTTCTCCTGGGTTTCATTCCATTTCTTTTCGAAGAAAAAAAGATTGTGTGAGATTTTTTCCAGGAAATGAATGTGATTCTGGCTCGGGTCTCTTCCTAGATTGAACTATGCATTCTATCTTTCTCACCTACTACGGCCGTGTAATCCTATTTTATTTTTTATTATTATCTACTTCCTCTTTTGTCACTTCTTCGACTTAGTTATTGAGCCAATTCCCATGGATGCCTAGAAATAAAAGAAACTCAAAGAGAATCAAATTCAATCATAGGAAATTGGCCCAATCTCACCACAGCTAGTTGTACTGAATGCAGTAATAAGGTTAGTGTATTTTGTAACGTGTTGTTTTATTTTACTGTACTGTAGCCTTTGTAGGTTTAGACAACCGGATTCGGTTTCCTTTAGGTTTGTATTTTATGTGTGATTGAAATTTCCTGACCTCTCTGCCATTTTTATTCCATGGCTATAAAGGAAGGTGGTTTAGAATTTCTTATCCAATCCAAAAGAGAAATTGAACTTAAGTATTTTATATGTCTCCCTTTTACTTTACTACATCCTGACTTACGTACTTCCATGTTTACGAAATAAAACTTGTGCAGCGTTCTATCTAAGCGCCGTTAAAATAAACCGTATTCTCCTTGACTCAAGTCAATTCAATCACCCGAGCAGGAAGTCCTGCTAAAAAAAAGTCAAGTCAAGTCAAGTCAAGTGAAAATATTTACTAGCTTCCACAATTCTTTTTCTGAATATTCTAACCAAAGCAGAGGATATATTTACCCAACCGCTCACGGTCATGTCATTGCAGACATTGAGGTTTCTTCGTTTTCCCTCTTTGTTTACTTTGGGCAGGTTTAGTATTAGGTATTGAACATACAAAAAGTTGGCTACGAATTTGAGTTAAACTAAATGCTGAAAACTATAATAGTGGAAACGCAATAGGACAGGAAAGAAAGGAAAAGAGAAAGATCAGGATCAGGAAGCAATCGTACATCATGCATTACATATAGCCAAACAAGCCAGCAGCTCAGTTCGTTCGGTTGAGGTTTAAGTTCAGCTGAAGTATTATAGTTTTTCTCTGCTCAGTTCAGTCTAGCTTCTTACATTCAACATTTGCTTCATTCCTTGCAAGGACGAGTGCTTGGTCTTTGCTATATTATTCCTGTCTTTGTTCTCTTATGTTTTTGTTGACTATATACACTATAGACTGAAGTTGAGTTGAGTTGAACTGAGACGAGGGAATGGGGATGGCATATTACAACAGAACAAAATGGATATACGTAAAGTACGCATATATGTATGTATGCGTGTACTATCGACTTTTTCAACGGAAGAAGCTGAACTTTCCTCCTTTACTTAAACGTCAAGTTATACCTATAGGAGGTACATGTAGCTATTGGTTGGTGTGGTGTACTCTTATACATCTTTCGTCGACTTAGGTGGTAGTAGACATAAAGTATACTGTATTACTATATAGTTCACTATTAGAGTCTAACTCTATAGTTCTTCTTGTAGGTCTAGCTTTGAGCACCGCACCACTGAATCTTCAGTTTTTGACAGAGAAGAGAATGAGGGAAAAACTCTAGAGAGAACTGCATCGTTGGTAAAGACCTGGACTGAACTGGACTATCTGGGAAGTTGAAGTAAAGTGAAGTGCAGTAAGGAAGTGAGTGAGTGAGTGAAAGTGAAAGAGAGAGAGAGAGACTCTTGTTCAATACTCGCAGAGCACAGCGGAGTTGAAGTAAAACTCGAGTTATTTAGTTGAGTTCTCCTCCTCACACAGTTGAGTGGAGTTCAGCCTAGTCTTAGTTGAGTCCAGGGCAGTGCATGAGAGTTTTTGCTGGGTTGGTTTAGTTGTGAAGTTGTGAAGTTGTGATGTGATGTGAGGTGGATTGGATGTTATATGTTGAATGTGGATGCGGATGGTAAATCGTTTAGCACTTTTTCGGTTCTCTCAGACTGCTGGAGTTTTCTTGATGACAGGTCATTTATACGTTGGCCTATGGCCATGTTGCCTGCCATAAGTGTAGAATGGAGAGTTGAATGTGTAGTGTGTAGACTTAGGTACTCTATTCTCTTCTCTCCTCTACTCATATTATAAGACAGGACAGGATTCTTCTCCACTCAAGCCACTAATACTCACATAACATAACATCCAGTTGTATGGCAGCTTTCACTTTAACACTCGCAAAAATTGCTAGCGGTCAACACTATTTCCCTCGTGAACTTTCTTGTTTTCTTGTACTTCATTGAACTTCACCTTTAGGAAAACATTAGGTGTTCTGTAATATGTACAATAGTGAGTAGTAGTACTAGTAGTAGTAGTGCGGATCACTAGTGTTCAGTTCAACAGGGTTATGCATTTATAATTTTATTTCTTATTACTTACATATGTGTACTGTACTTAGTTTTAGTTCAGCCGAGTTTAAGTACTAAATTGTTAATGTAGGTAGGAAGGTAGGAAAACCCCATTCTTGAATATAGACTTTTCGTTTAGAAATGTCTAGTTTGTGGGTAGTATTTATGGATACATATACAGGGTTTCAAAGTTTTCATGTGAAGAATGATTTGTATAAACTATTTACCTATAGAGCGTAGATAGTAGATACAATATGTCTGAACGATATAATATAACATAATAGAACTTAATTTGGCACACAACTGTGGTCACACACTGTTCGCTCCGGCTTTACACCATCACTGTATGTATGTACCTACACTTCTGAGGTCATTCCAGCAGACTGTGTGGCTGGTTTGAAGATTACGTTTCCTTTCAACTTTCACTTTGATCCTGGCAGCATGGCTGTCGTCGTCGTAGTTTATCTATATATAATGCAGTACATTATAGTTCCCGCATACGCACTTAAGAGTGTACTTTATATATTTGCATATAGGTCACGCACTACATTTTCGTTCTGTTTGGTTCAACGAGTTTGCATAATAATATGAATTTCACACACCACCACAACACTGTAGGTACTGTTGGTTGGCCATTTTGAGCATTTAATTTCAGTTTCCTGCTTTACAGTACAATACAATGTAGTAAGTTAAGCATTCCTAGAAGTTTTTTTTGTATGCCTCTGGAGAGTGTGGAAAGATCAAACTTTTCTAGACTGTCATTAAAGATTGTATAAACATGTAGTCTCATGTTTATAATACATTAATGCTGAATACTGTAAATAGTTAGATGTAGTGGTGGATAAAGTTTTATTTGGGTATTTAGAAAATGCTTTTGATATTTCTGTCACGTTTAATCTCTGTTTGTAAAAACTGTTAATTCACATAGGGTCAAAGTGACAACGACAATGACAACAGCAATCAAATCTAAGTCAACCCAATAGTCTATCTACATTTGAATACAGTTAATTTTTGGGCTGAGAGCCAAGGTGTTTGAGCATACCGATGAAAATTCGGATTTTAACAGAAGCCAGCATAAATATACTAGCTTTGGTTGTACGAAGATTTTGTCTCCAACGGTTGTAGTATGGTATCAAAATTCAGCATTCAGCATCCAGCAAACCAAAGTACACTTATACTGCACAGTACAGTACAGTGCAGTACGTTGTCTCCCAGTTCGGCTCTCGTGATGATATTGGCTCGTGATGGAGAGCTGTATTATTCTTCCGTCTCATCCAATGTATATGTATTACAGCTATAATATACAGGGACTGTCTATAGTTATAAGGTCCTTAATATGTACTAAATGTCTATAGTTATATAGGTTGGGAAATTAGTAGGTAACGCAATGTGATGTGATGTGAAGTGAATGTGTATGTCTGTGAAAACTAATGAAGTTTAATAGAGAAGAAATGAGTTGGTTGGACTGATGATGTAAGCTGAACTGAATTGGTGTGGAAGAGATAGGAAGGAAAGGATTAGATTGGAAGGGATGGGATGGGATGGGAAAATAAAGTATACTACCGCAAAGCAAGATTCGATCCAATTGCAATGCAACCAATGTGTTATGTGTTGCTATTTAATATATGCAGTCAGTACTCAGTATTCTCCGTCAGTCAGTAGGTACTGAGCTCACTGTGTGCTCAACTAAGTATGTAATAGTAAATGGTAAAGTAAAAGTAACTACATAGTAGAATGAAATATATAGTACAGAGGATGCACACTGTTCTTATAGGCTTCTGTCTGTGAATTTACTGTAGTTTTAGTGAGGAGTTTCCTTGTAAAGGGACATGAATGTGATGTGATGCATGTAATGTAATGTGATGGGATGTGTGGTGTGATGGGAATTTTACAGATTAGTGTTAAGAGAAAGACAGAACTTTTTTTTTTGTATTTAAGTTCATGGATCCAGAATAGAGATGAGAGAGAGAGAGAAGAGAGAATGACATTGTAGTGTGAGTAGAGTACTGTGTATGTATGTATACTGTATGGTGTAACGTGTATTTTATTTGTGGTGTTATGCTAGTTAGGTACAGTGAAGAGTGTTGGATGAATAGAGGGGTAATGTTGTAGATTGTATATAGTGGTTTATATGGGCTGGATTGGGATGGGATGCATAGATGAGACTAGGGTTAGGCTATGGTGGGATTGCAGTGGAGGAGTGAGTGTGGTGGAATGTGTAGTAAATAGGTTAATTAACGAGAATGGATGAGAGTGTATCACGAGCCGAGATAAATGCATTGGGTATGTCCCTCGAGGAGTTTGGAGGGAATCAAGGCTTCCACGGGTTGCACTGCGGCCATTTGCCACTTATCGCGAACCTTCAACATCACATTGAACAAATCACATACATTTAGCACTTCTACATTCACATTTCTCACTGTCCAACCTTTCATATATCTAAGCTAAACTAAACTACTGCCTGTGCATTTTTCTCCCTTTCATAAATATTAAGCTCTCTTAGCCATCCCTTCTCTTTCCTTCCC
>JAAXYV010000325.1:0-13100 GCA_036851875.1 Novacerus sp. FZ-2019
AAATTAATTGAAACAAATTAAACTGGAACTACTTCATCCATGAACTTTTCAACTGCTTTAATAGGAATCTTACATTCTCACAACCAATCTCGTCTGTCCCATTTCGGCAGTCCTCTTTAGAGTCACACAATTGCGCTGGATGAATGCACTCGCCACTAGCACATTGATACTGACCAGGAGTACACTTGAAAGGTGGACAATCAGGTGGTTCATCTGTGTTGTCCCCACAATCATCCTAAGGCAGTAGTAGAAACGTTATTTAAGCCTTTTTAACATTTTAAATGATTTACTTTTATGTTGATAAGTTTTGAGCTTACTTGATTATCACATTTCCACCAAGCTGGAATGCATTTGTACGTATCCTTACACACAAATTGTGAAGAAGTACAATTATTAATACATTTTGTGCCATCAGGTGTCAAGATAAAGTTTTCAGGACAAGCACAAACTTTACCACCACCAGGTTTTAAGAGACACAGAGTTTGACAGCCACCATTATTATCACATGGGTTTGGTGTCACTGTCATAAATAATAGAGTAAGCAATCAGTAAATATTCTATTTAATATCATTTAATATTTAGAATCTCTTGATCATACTTAGCGGCTGTCTAAATGGATGATAAACTTTAACATCCATTGGTCGGTGAATTGTTTTGGTTACGGTAGTCTGATTTAGACCTGTATATTTATGACATCTTTCGACGCTTTTAGTCTCCCAGTCACTCCAATAAATATAGTCCTCAAAGACGGACAAAGCAAATATATGGTGAAGTCTTGCGGTTGGATTATTAACTGCTTTAAGGACGAAATAAAAATTCTGAAATAATAGGGAGCTCAGGAAAATACAAATGTTGCATAATAAATATTAGAAATTAATTAAACCTCGACTGTGAATCACTTTTCTATTTCTGCCTTCTAAGTCAGCCACTGCAATATAATCTTCTTTCGCATCAGCCCAAAATACTTCTTCAGTTTCGTACGAAATCGTTAATGCGTTTGGCCAGCCAAGATTTTCAGATATCAAAATTGTTATATTAGAGCCATCCATGCCTGCTTTTCCAATGTAAGGAGTATCACCCCAATCCGTCCAGTACATATGACTTTAAAAACAGAAAAAAAATGCTCACTACACAGTTAAATTAAATTGGTTTACTTCTAGGAGCTTGACCTACCCCCTGAAAGGATCCAGAGCAATGGCTCTTGGTTCTTGCAATCCTTCACTGATTAGAACTTTTCGGTAATTACCATCTAACTTTGACACTTCAATAGTGTCTGTTCCCTTGTCACACCAATATAGATTTTTCCCAACCCAATCTACCGCTAACCCATCCGGGCTTTGAACTGTAATATGATGAAGTGTCTGTAAACAAATATTAATTCTCAGTTGCTGTTTCGTTAAAAAAAATATACTTCAGTATATTCTTGCTTACCTGCTCTGGGACAGGTAGTCCACCTTCAAGCGGTACGGTGCTATTCGATTGACCACAAACACGCTTTATGCTGCTACCGAATGCCGTTACATCAGACCAGTAAATGCAACCATCGAGCCAGTCATAGTCTAATGCTACTGCATTAGTTAAGTTGTGAGCTAAAAGGGCAAGATTATTGTGCATATCCACCATTCGAATGTAGTATTGATTAGAGAACATAATTTTGACATGTTCACCTAGTAAAATCCAAATAAATATTAATGGTGAAACTCTCAATAAAATGAAATAAACACACGTATATATATGTACATATAGAACTTACTCGAGTTAGCCTTGCAGGAGTGTAGATCATCCTTTAATAAATAACCGTTAATACAGTCACATTTATACGAACCAATCGAGTTGTGGCACACCTGTGAGCAAGTTCTTTCTCGACATTCATCAACGTCAACACACATTTGACTATTCACTGGACTAGTTTTATATCCTGGAAAACACTTGCAAGCATAACCTACTTTCTTGTCATCACAGATTTGTTGACAGGTGCCAGCTTCGGCACACTCATTGACATCTATGAAAACCATTTTATTCAATTGAATGGTTATACCAATCGAATATATTAATCAGTACTATTTTGGCTTACTGCATCCAATCTCGTCACTTGAATCCCCGCAATCATTTTCTGAATTACAAAGGAGACTTTCGTTAACGCAAGCATTGTTTTTGCACAAAAATTCATCCGCTGCCGTACAGTATTTGTCCTTGCCTGTAATATGAAGACATTTCTAATAATATAACAATTCATTTTTAAATTGTTTGTCATAATACTTCTATCTATTCCAATTCTTACTACATAGAGTCTCGGCTTCATCTGACATATCATGGCAATCATCAAATCCATTGCACTTTAGTGAAGAGACAATGCAACGACTATTGGCACATATGAATGAACTGTTGTCACATTTGTTGTAATGACAAGACTCGGGTTCATCAGCACCACCTATAAAATACATACAGTACATATTCCTAGTCCCAACCATAACTACTTGAATTTATAAATCAAACGGGTTATTATATAGAAACAATCGAATTACCAGCACAATCATCGTCACGATCGCAATAGTACTCTGCAAAGCAAAGAAATTAGAATTAGTTGTGACATATAAAATTAATTAATAGCATGTAAATTACCTTTAATAATACAAAGTCCGTCTGGACATTGAAACTGATTCGGGGAACAAATACCAAGGATTGAAATACGGGTTATGTTGTCACACCCACCAGGTGGATTTTCATCACTTCTATCCATACTACAGTCATCGTCACCATCACACACCTTTAAAGCATATTATGTTCATATAATTTTTCTATACTACAATGGCTCAAAAATATTTTATTTCACACTTAATTGCATTTACAGCAGACATAGTGTTAATATGTTCAAATTCAATATCGTTAATTAAAAGTTTTCGTACCCATTCTTGAGGAATACAGCGACCAGTCGAATTACACCGAAATTGATTTTCTATACACGTCCTATTTTCTGCTCAATTAAATTATATACACTGCTTGAAAACTTGTTACACGTAATATTAAACTATGTATAATAATATAAATGATATGTAATGTCGTATAAAATATTAAATAGGAATGTCCTTACCGCAGTCAATCTCGTCACTACCATCCGAACAATCTGGGCTTCCATCACATTTCCACATCTACAAAATCAAAATGCATTACCTCTACGTCCATTACCAGTTTAGCAAACAATTTCAGAATATAGGCATCACATACCTGTGAAATACATTCCCCACTGCCACATGCAAATTGTTGAGGTCGGCATGTATACTCTATTTTCAATAATGTATAATGGTATGTACAATAATATTATTCTGTGTTCAGTAATAAAATAAAAATATGTTTTGACATTATATAACTTACGGCAACTTTTCTCATCCTCACCGTCTTCACAATCTCTGTTTAAATATTAATATTTACACGTGAAGATAATAACACAACAATTGAATAATATAAAAGATATATTCTACCTGTCACTGTCGCATAGCCAGCTGGCAAGAATACACTGTCCATCATTGCATCGGAAAGAATTGGACTGACATTCAGCTTTCTTATGACTATCACCATCTTCACCGTGAATACTGGAACAATTTTGTTCATCAGAGTGATCCCAACAATCGTTTTGTCCGTCGCCTAGTTTAATAAGTTTTTGGCGTTAAAATCGATACTCACAAATACACGGTATTTACTAGTTTTTGATTTCTTACAAAGCCATGACTTGTGGATGCAGGCTGTGGTTTTGGCACATAGAAAAAAGTCAACGCCATTGGAATCTCCATTACTTTTCGGGCAAACTCTCTCATCTATCAAAATAATAATGAATTAAAGTTGAATGAAGAAAAGAAAAAAGAATCAACCGAAATACTTACGGCATCCCATTTCGTCTTCCGCGTTGGAGCAATCTGGATGATAGTCACACCTAAAATATGTGTATATTGTAATCTGAATATATTATGAATTGAATTCATTTGAAAACTATATCTGTCGGCTTACCTAACAGATTCATTGATACAACGACCATCTCCACATCTAAACTGACTGGTTGTACAGGTACAATTTGCTTCATCACTTAGATCCCCACAATCGTTGGTACCTAGTTACAATTTCATGCACTCAAAATCAATTGCTTAGATTAACTTTTGTTCATTCCTGCACTGAAATTATTTCTCGTACCATCACAAATTTTCTGCTTTGAAATGCATCTATTCGATGGGCATCTGAAAAATCCATCTTTACAGGTTCTGGTTCCACAATACGTTTCATCTTCATCACTCCCATCAGGGCAATGTTGTATAGAGTCGCATGAAAGGGTGTAAAGTATACATGCTCCTGAAGCACACCGGAAACTGTCTTCTGTACAGTTTCCAAAACTTTTTGGCTCGACAACACAACGTCCATCTTCTAATAATACTTTATCTGGGCCACATTTGCACTCAACTTTTCCGTGTGCGTTGAGATTGCAAATTCCAGTGCAGCCACCATTCGAAACTTTACAAGGGTTAGCAAGGCCTTCATACAAAGTAATTAATTAACTAAATTATTGAGAAATTCGAATGACTATAAAATGAAATACAGAAATAATCAGGTACATACATGTCTCCGTTTGATTGCTGACAGCAACAATTCCCATAGGTTTCGGTATATCCTTTCTTAAAACCACTACGTCTTCTCCTGTATATTTATTTGCTCGTAATACTGACAACAGGACCCAATCTGTCCAGTATATATAATCGCCAAACACAGCAATGGCAAAAGCATGTTTTGGTTTGTCCTTTCCAATGACTTTCCTATTGCTCCCATCAAAATCAGCCCGTTCAATTTTATCCAAACGAGCGTCTACCCAATACAACTTTTTTGCCACATGATCCAAAGTGAGACCGTTAGGCATTCTAATATCCTTTACGATAATTGACTCTACGTGGTAACCACTCATGTAAGATCTTTGAATTGACGGACGATTTGCATCCCAATTTGTCCAGTAAATACGGGATTCACAAGGGTCAACAGCTACTCCACGAGGTTTATCATTGTTACTCAGCTTTAGAATTTTTTCAACTTTCGCAACTGAATTGTACGGATTTAGTCTGTTGATAGAAGCGTCATTACTGCATGTCCAGTACAAATCATTATGAGCAGCTTCATAATACAGTCCTTCAACCGAACCCTGCTTTTCAGCTATCACAGAGAAGTTGGTACCATTAAAGTAAACACTATTGATGGTGCCTAATTGAACATCAGAGTAAAAAAGTGTCTGTCGTCGGAAATCAAAGGCGAGGCCAATAGCGTTTCGGATATGTTCTGAAGATACAATTGGGGGATAAGGAGAATTAGGAGTTACATCTTCCAGCACATGAACAGTTTCAATACTGGCTACTCTTGAGAATACAATAAATGCATCATAGTCTGTAAGGTTTCAAAATAGTATTTTTAATTGTAATAATATATATACCTAGGCACTACCTGAAGTAAGTTTATTTTACTTACGTTCGCATGACTTTCCATCTGCACCAATTTTTCCATGAGCACATATACAAATTGGATGTGTTCCATTAAACAGACACAGATCACCACACCCACCGTTATTAAATCCACACGCGTTTTTCCCCTTTTGCCTTCCTCGACTAAATATTCCAAGATCTTTCATCGTCACACCCAGATTTTTTCGAACAACTTGAGGCATAGAAGTATTTTTCACTGGTGCGGTCATAATGCTGCCACTCTGATGGCCCCTACAATTACAATCATAGTTGTATTAGAAAAAATGCAATAACCAGGTTTCCATGTTTCTATCCACACTTACATATCGATCCAATACAGTTGACCTTTGTCGACAACCGGTGAATGAAAATGTGACTCTGCACCTCCAGTGTAAATCACTTTGCGGTCAGATCCATCATATTTTGCTGATTCAATTTTGTCAGATGCTGAATCACACCAATAAATTCTTTCATTCTGTAAGATACAAATAATTAAAGGAGTTCGGAATCAATTGCTTTTTGTATTGTACATTAAAGTAATTACGTCAAGATCCAGGGTGATATCTGCAATACGTTGAACTTCAGAGGTTACAACAATCTTCCGATTGCTTCCGTCCAAGGAAGCTCTTTCAATATGTCCCTTAGCTATGTCACTCCAAAATAAAAATCCTTTGGCTGGGTCAACAGCAAGAGACATGGGCTTATCTAGTCTACTTGTAATCAATACATAATGACTTGAGCCATTTACATGAGCTATTTCTATCATTGAGTCCTTCGGATTGGCCCAGTACATATTTCCTAAAAAGAACCCCGATCACATTATTTTAAGTGTACAAAATATTATTTAAAAACAATTACTTACCTGCGTTCCAGTCTATCGCTAGGCCAATAACTGCATCCAAGTCTTTTAAAACTGTTTCCCTTCCGGTACCATCCCGCTTAATTCTTGAGATTCTTCCCTTATCATTATCCAACCAGTATAGATATTCGTCTTCTAAACAATGAATATTATTAACCCTCTCAAGCGCGGTATTAAAATTCATAAATGTAGAAAATGAATTGAAACTTACTTTCATCAACATCAATGTCGGTGGCAAAGCTAACCAGTGGTATTGGGACCAAAAGATCGTCCTGTACATCAGAATGAGGGCTGATCCCTTTGATACCGGACGAGTCAGCGTACACTAAAACGGTGTCAATACCTACACGATATATATAATGATAAGTAATTTAAGGAGAGTTTACAAAGTCAAATAATAATTTTAATAATATTTAATATTGACCTCTGACTCAATACTCACTTTTACACCTAGTAGGGTTCTTAATATCAGACTTGTACCCCAAGGCACATTTGCAAACCTTTTTAGTTGTTGAAACAGGCAAACATAAGTGCTCACAACCTCCTTTATTAATTGCACAAGGGTTGGTGCCGTTTTGCTCATCGGGATCGTAAACTCGAATCGAGTATATATTTTCTAATACGAAAAACGACTAAGTAAATCACTGAAAAAGACACGATGAATACATGTAAAAAAAAATAATGTTCAGTCTAACCTGTGTTATTTCTGACAAAATAGTATTTTCCTCCGTCTGTCTTATCCCCTTTTAATATAGCATCTTGTTTCTCTGAAGCAAAGTAAACATGAGGTCCGTACACAGTAATAACATTCGGTTTCAAATCTCCGAAAGCTATAGTGTGCACAAGTTTAGAGCTAAATTCGTAGTATTGAATTCTTTCAGTATTGTAATTAACCCAGTAGAGCCTATCACTCGTAAAATCATAAGACAGACTAGCCGGACTTTCTAAGTTTTGTCGAGCATTCGTTAATATTTCACGCCCTGTTCCATCCATATTGGCTTTATGAATAGTATAAAGACTTTTACTATTTCCCTCCGGCCAAAACAACACTCCTTTATAAGGATTCACAGCAATGGAATTAGCATTTCTTAAGTCTTGGCCTTTGCTTTGAACAATGGTTGTGAAAAATTGTCCGTCCAAGTCCGTAACTGAGATCGAATTTCGAAGAGGATTTTGTACTGCAATAAAAATTAGATTGGATATCCAATCAACGCCAATAGCCAGTGGCTTTCCAGCAGCTGAAATGTGCAAGAATAAACAAAATAATGATATTGAATCAATTCTTAATACAATCTTAGACACTTTATCAATTGTTACTGTCAATTGGTACCTCCATCGATAAGGGTTTGTATAGAAGGATTACTAATGTTGGCCCGCTTAGTTTCTCCAGACTGGGCATCACACCAGTAAATTTGCTTATACTTCGCCACGAAATGTAAATTCGCTGGAGCAACAATGAGAGGAAGACTAATCGGAGGAGCTGCATGATAATAAGGTTTGTCTAAATAAACTGCCCTGATTTCATTCAGTCTTGAAAATAGCAACATTTTCTCGTTCGCTGCAAAAAAAGTAAAGAGTTTCTGGTGTATACGTACTTCTGTGGTGATATTTATACAACGTCTTACCAACGCAAGTTCTATTGTCCGGGCCTAAGGTCATAAGATGAGGACATCCACATTTATGAGTGCTGTTAAAGCTAAGCAGACAGAGATGAGAACAATTTCCATTATCTTGTCCGCAAGGATTCTTAATAGCTAAAATAAAAATTATTAATAAATTAGTCACGAGTAAACTACAAAATATTACTGCGATGGTTAAAGTGAACTAATTGCAGTGTAACTTACGTTTAGGTTGTCGACTAGGGTGAACAATTTTAACATCAAACGGTTGTGTGTAAGTTCTATGAATGGTAGTCACATTTTTTCCATTGAACTTATTTGCTTTCATTACAGAATTGGACCTCCAGTCTGTCCAAAACAGCTCGTTATCAAATATTGTTATGGCAAACGGATGAGAAAGTGCTTCGTGGTCACTCAACACAGTGCGGTAATCAGAACCGTCGTAGCCAATGGTATGAATTGAATCCAACCTATAATTGCACAAATATTAGCTTTGTAAATATGTCTACGTAGTCAATAAGAAATGGTAACTGTGAAGGAATAATATGTGACCTAGCATCAACCCAGTAAATCCTTTTCAAAGTATAATCTAACGTTAATCCATTCGGCCAAGCTCCTGCAATGTAAATATTTATATTTTATAATATAATAGATAATAAATATAATAAATATTTAAATTTTATGGTTTCTTACTTTACAAAAAAGTAACTACGCTTAATATACTTACCTTCTCCATTTAGTCCAACTCTTATAACGATACTTCTGTAATCTCCGCTCATACTAGCCTTTTCTATACGTGGAGCGTCAGCTTCCCAATCCGTCCAGAACAGTACACTGAAATTACAACTCCATATTATAATTATAATTCGCAATTATTGTAAGTTTTAATTTTTATTACCCATCACGTGGATCTAAAGCGATGGAGCGAGGTGATACCATTTCACCGGAAATAAGAGTCTTTCTGAAACTTCCATTAAGCTTGGCAACTTCAATTTGATCTAAATTACTTTCGACCCAGTAAAGATTTTCTCCAATCCAATCGACAGCCAAACCCTCTGCTGTTGCCAGTCCCGTTTGTATTACAACTTCAATATTGATCAGTGCTTTACGCAAAAAAGGAATCAAATGAGAATATTTTCAATAAATTGCAAAAACAACCAGTATTAAGACTTACATCCACCGACCAAATTTCCTTTGTATATTCGATCATCGACAACATCAGTCCAAAAAATAACATCTCCGCTTTCTTGATGATAAAAGTCTAGTGCGATAGAATTTCTTAAATTTGAAATCAGAGAATTAAATTGCACAGTGTGTAAGTTGATTCCTCGAAGTTCGTGTCTATTACTAAATACCAGGTATGGAACTTCCTTATCTAATAACAATGAAATAGTATTATTGCACATTTATTCATACTGTCTAATTAGCATAATAATAATTATGAATGAATGTTTTACATGAACTCTTGCAGGTAAATCCATCGTCCTTCAAATCATACCCCGGCAAACAGAGACAGTAATGTCTATTGTTGCTTTTTTTGCAAATTTGGGAACAAGTTCCCCACTGATCACATGGATGCTCCGGTACACAAGAAGAATTATCTTGCAGAGATAAATGCTTATTAGTTGGGCAGTAGCAAATATGCCCTTCTGGAGAATTATGACAATGACCAGAACAATTCTTCACTCCATCACATTGTTTGTCGGCTAGACAGAAAATTGCAACAAACAGTACAGTTTAGAGTGTTCAATAATTGAAAACAACTTTAAAATGTGTACGTACTACATAATTTTCCCTCGTCGCTACGATCTTCACAGTCTAACTTGGAATCACATAATTGATTGACGCCTATAATAAAATAATTAGAAAATAAAACTCATCAATAATAAATACTATTTTAGCTCACGGCAATCTTTTACCTATGCATTTTGTTCCATTGTCACACGACCGTGAAGGAAAAAGACACTGAATTACAGGTTTCGGACATCCTTGTTCATCACTACCATCTCCACAATCCTATAAACCCAGCTGAAAGTTAAAATCTAATTTTTGGATTCAAGCATGAAACAATTATTCATTTGTTCCATCATTACCTTACTGCCGTCGCAACGCCATGATAATGGTAAACACTGTGAAGCGTTGCCGCACTGCCAAGAGTGTCGACCACATGTTATGTTATCTGTAGTTTTTAACAATAACTGATTTATTCATAGATTGTTAAAATAATATGTGGTAAAACTGATTAGACTTACGGCATTCTTTTTTATCGACCCAATTTTGCAGCCAAGCATCTAATGTACACAAAGAATTTGATGAATAAGGATTTAGATACACACAAGGAGGTGGATCCTTTCCAGGACAATCCATTTCATCCGACCTGTCTGAACAGTGACATGTTCCGTCACAAATTTGAGAGGGTTGTAAACATTTGTTATCAGCTGCACAATACATCTGATGCATTAAAATAAAAAATTACCTCCACGTAAATATATTTTCTAGTTTATGTATCTGATTATCGTATTCAATAATTTTCCACTGAATACATTCAAATAAGAATTTGAACCAATACCTTGCTTGTCCTATTGCAGTACGTTTCACAATTTTCTTCATCTGACAAATCCCCGCTACAATCATCAATAGAATCACAAACATTTTCTAAAGAGATGCATAATTTATTTTTGCACTGGAACTGTAATGGTGTGCAGGGTGGATATTCTAAGGACAAAAATTACACAACATACTAACTCCCATACGAATCATTAAATATTTGAAACAGTAATGGAATGGTAAATGCTTAATACCACAGTTCATATGTTCATCCGAAGTGTCATTTTGACCGCAATCTGGCTCAAAGTCACACGCCCAACTAGACGGAATACATCTTTTCGAAATCTCACATTGAAATTCAAATTCGGAGCACACATACGTTGCATTGGTACACAAGGATGGATTTTCATCGCTTCCATCCGAACAGTCTTTTTTTCCTAATTGATGACAAATCAAATATCATACAATTAATCAATCAAATAATTAATTATCACAAATTAATGCAGCATGATACAATTTATCAGGAGCTGACCATCACAGATCTGAGCTTTCGGAATACACAAACGGCTGCCACAGTGAAAGTAATTACGTCCACAAAGCCCCTCATCAGTAATGCTTTCTACATACGAACACAATTCTCTCAAAACCACTCATATTTACCACTTCTTCAATAAATAGCTGTGTTAAAAATTCCTTTACAAACCGCATGGTCCGTTTGGTGTCGCATCTTCATCAGAAGAGTCCCCACAATCGTCATTTCCATCGCATAAGTACCTATTTAAATTTTGAAAATTACTAACCAATATTTAATAAAATCATACAAAATACATATTTAAGAGATCTCACTTTGTGGAAATACACTTAGGAAACTTGCGGCATTCAAACTGAACAGCATCACAGCTGAGAGGATGAGTATAATTTGAAATCTTTTCGCATGTCTTCCCATCATCTGTCATGTCATATCCATCTCTGCAAGCGCAAACTGATCCAGCTACATTAGTTCCTATTGGAGTGGCTAAACATAACTCGGGACATCCGTGATCTCCACTACATTTATTTGTCCCTACGAAATAAAATGCAGTTAAGAAGCCATACATCATGCCTCTATACATCTTTATACAATACATTGATTTGGAATGTTCCCTAATAATAATATACCAACCTCCCTGAAGACTTGCATCATACACTTTGACTTGTGAAACATCATCAACTAAGATAGTTTCAAATTCTGGTTCCTGTACTGAATCTTTAAAGGGAGTAGGAGGAACTGAGAATCTCACAACTTTCCCATTCATCGCAAGATAAAACTGTCCATCAAAATATGTCATGCCTGTTGGTTGTTCCAGGGTTGTAGTATTTACTTTATACACTACCTAAAATAAATAGTTTGCAACGATTATGTGAAGGATTCATATGCAAAAAAACTGACAATAAACTTCTACCGCCTTACATACCTCTTTGTCACTTGATATGGAACCGTCAGAATTAAGTTTAATTCTTTCAATGGTGCGATGCAGAACATCACACCAGTATAAATAACCATTTTCTGAGTCAATACTGAGTCCAACAGGCCAACCCAAATTCTTTACTAAATTGGTACGATGGGATCCATCCATCCAGGCTTGCTCTATCAAGCCATCCAATTGTAAACTCATTGCCCAATTTGACCAAAACATTAGACTGCAGAAATGAACCAAACCGTATATTTAAAAATTACAAATATTCGTTTTCCGTAAAAATCAACATGCACATAGATGACATACACAAAAATATGTATGTATGCACATACCCTGCTTTAGGATCTACAGTAATAGATCTAGGATGCGTCAAATTAGTATGCACTAGCAACTTCTTGTACGTGGAGTTTTCTAAACTTGCAACGTAAATGACACGGAGGTTTTCATCTGTCCAGAAAATGTTCCTTCCCATCCAGTCGATAGCAATCCCGTCACTATGTGATACTCTTTCCAAATAAACTTCACTTTTAACATCTGTCAAATATTTTCTCATCAACCGGAAGTTGGTCGAGTCGGAATAGTAAATTGTTGAAGTTCTGAAGTCAAAATCGACAGCTGAATGAATAAACTTGTCAACAACAGGAACAATTACATCTTTCTCTGCTGTTCCTTTGAGTGATAAGCTCTTAATTCCTCCAGTCTTCGACTTCGTATATAAAAGGAATTTAGTTTTATCTCCACCTACACATATGAATACAAATACAAAGTTGTCAACCCACAAAAATTACAACTAGTTAGAAATAAAGTATTTTGAAAATATTGATTGAAACCTACTAGCACAGGATAGTTTGTCTTCTCGTAAGTAATAACCCTCACGGCAGTCACATTTTGCAGTAGTGTGCATTGGAAAACAGAGTTCATGACACTGGTGCTTACATGGACTATTTTCTGAATTCATTACATGTACAAATTACATTACTTCTTCTAACTTCTGGTCTTGGAAGCAGTTAAAAATGAAACTACGATTACCTCTTGGTTGTCTTGCACGATGAAAAATGTGAACAGCAAATGGTTTTTTCAAATTTTTTACCAGAGTTGTATAATTGGTGGTATCAAATTTTGGGAGAACATT
>JAAXYV010000326.1:0-13094 GCA_036851875.1 Novacerus sp. FZ-2019
TAAATATTAAAGTTATTAAATTGCGTATTTACTTACTCTTGCACCCTCTGAATAACAGGCCAGACGAAAACACGCCCACCTGGAACAAGCTGGGGCTTTGAATGAAAGCATCCTGAAATTGTCAAAACAAAATTGTAATTTTTACCTATTTGCATAACATACATTACATTGAATTGAATTGATGCTATACAAAAATGGAATTTATCATACGAAGGACAGGTCATTTTATATTAGGGAAAGGAAAATTTGACTCTGCAAAATAATCTATTCTTAAACTGGAATGGTTTTTTCCTGAAAAAATGTATAAATACAAAATGTTCAAGCTTGCTCGTCAAATTGCTAAAAGGGATTGGGTATTCTCCAAACTATCTGGATGTGATAGCACTAACGTACAATTCGCAAAAAAACCCTACATAACTTTGACTGTAATATAGCAATCACTAATTATGGCTTAATTGTAATGTGCAAGATTGTTAAAAAATGAGCTTTAAGCGTAAGCTCTCAAATATTATGGATTTCTAAACAATGTGATGACTCAGTCATAGTCAATAACTTAGTGTACTAATGATAATGTATTGTAGTTTTTGTATTGAAGAAATAATTAATATGATTGTGTGTAATGAAAATTGTAATTGGTGGGATTCCGAAGGTATTCCTTGTTATTAAAAAATAAACAAATACACATAGCTTATAAATGTAGAGTACAACACTTCCAATCGACATTTAACTTTTCAGCACATTACTTATTGAGAGAAGTGTTTATATAAATATTAAAACTTACCTGAAATGACCAAAGCCTGATTAGGCCCACAGGAAACAAACCCCCAAACCATTGTTGCTAAATGCAAATATTCCTTCAATCAAAAGCAATGCGATACAACAATAGGCTTATTATGAATCTCTACAAGTGGAAGCTTACAGTCTAAGTCTAATCTATAGCGCCATAAGCCAACCCTATTAGTCGACGGAAAGTCAAACACTATGGCTTCTCTGGACACAAGACAACCAAACCAACCAAGCAAAGCCAAGCCCTATCATTTAGGGTTTGGTTCTACAGCTGATTTGAGCTTGAGCTCTGATCAATGTCCTAAATGTCACAAAAAATGTAGCAACATTCGATGCTGTGAAAATGTATAGATGCCGCTTCAGAGACCGCAAAATTCCCGGATTCTGCTTCGGTAAATTCTAACACAAGAACTTAATATTTATTCGTGATAATAGGGAAGTGATAAGAAATATTCCTAGTAAGCAACCTTAGTATGCTATGCTAACAAATATGCAGGTATATCCACAAAAAATTTATTGATTTTTTTTATTTGTCATATTTTTGCCAAAAAATACAAAATGTATTTTTCTTCCTTATTGGTAATATAGAAGTTTTATTCTAATAAAATCCATTGAAGAAAGCGACTCCACCAATTACGTCCTGGACTAAAAAAAACACTAATCAACTAAAACATATTTGTATAGTTGAAGGATATGGAATATGAAAATTTTTAAAAATATGATTCAACACGTTTCCTGGAGTATGTAAACCATAAAACACATTATTATAGTAGCTTACTTTATTGTAGTCAATTGACAACCTGTAATTTTAATTCAGTGTAACATTTTAAGATACTTTAAATGTGACTCAACGTTTACAAAGAATTACACAATACAACGACATCAGTATATACGTTAATCATTTTTAATCTATGAGTTCATACTCTTATAGTCTATGCTCTACGTGGTGTAGGAAAATATAAATCTGTAATACATATTATAATTAACAGCTGCATTTATTATGAAGAAGGTTATATATATATATAGATAAGAAAGAATTACATGAATACTTGTGATGAGACTAAGAGTAGACTACACAGACATCCATTTAAAATTAAGTTAATAAACTGAATACCTTGCAGGAAGACTCAAATAAATTCCAAAATTTCCTGACCCAGTTAGTTATCCAGGAAAATACAGCCCTAACTAAAGCGTCACAGCTTTCCAGATCATATCACTCAGTCATATTTATTTATAATACATATTAAATATATTACAGGTTTATGTTTATAACGTAAACCTGTCTACCTATAGAATCTTTAAGTAATACAATAAACTCTCCGGAAGCAAAAGGTAAATCATAAACCCATGATGTTATCTAATTAGAACTATGTTGATTTGCCAGAATCTTTGGAAGGCAGAGATTTCGCTCGAGCAGCTTGTTGTAGCAGTGACACAAGTTCCATACAACGTATTTGAATCTAGAATGGCAATATAAACAATGTTTATACAATAATATTCAATACTGGAATGGTGCCATATAGATACGGTTTAAAAAATACCTCTTCCAGTGTTCTATGAGGAATCAATTGATCTAGTTTAAAAAACGCGATTTGCACAGTTGGTTCAACTTGACACGTTCTCAGGATTAATCTATCTTCATCAATTGTCCACGGCTGTGTAACAGTCTCAGAAACTTCCAATTTCTGTGTCCCAGTGACTGTTGTTGACACAGGCTCCAAAGAATCTTTAGCATTTTTCAATATCAACGTACTAGATTTTGTACTACCAGACGTTTGTGGGTATTGCGAGGACATTCCATCTTTAATTTTTTTATCATCCTTTTGAGATTCACATTCTTCATCAGCATCTACAACATCCTCTTCATCATCAACGATTTCTCCGTCTTCTAAACCATCGACTTCTTCTTCATCCTTCAAAGTAGTTGAATTTTTCAACGATTCTTGTACAATTCGGTCTTCGTCTTCTCCAGCTGATGATATGCTACCTCCACTGACATTGTGCAGCTCGGTGGTTCCAATAGTTTCTTTTTGATCTGCCTCTTCCTTAAGTTTCAACGGTGGACTTTCTTTAGCACTTACGGTTGTTATGGATTTACTCGGTGAGTGAAGGCAGTTTGCACAAGCATTGCCACTTACAATTTTTCGAGCAGATGCTGCAGTTGTAAATGCTACATTGACGGGTCTCATTACCCGACCGTTGTGAATGAATATCTTTCCATCCTGAAACTAAGCAATACAATTAAGTTTACATGATGCAAAGGTTCAAATACAAAGCATTTTGTTGAATGTATTAACTAAAAATTCACTTTAACTGAGCATTTGTTGCAGTGCTTAGCACGACTAATATAAGACAGGTTGGTAGTGTCCGCGTGACACACACAAGAACAGGTGCCAGAAGACGGAACAGCAGTTTCTTCTGGTAACTTAACCAATTCTATGTGAATATCATCTGAATTATCTCCATTTTCCTCCATTTCGAGGTCAATTTCTTCAAAATCCACAGCAGAGGCTCTACAATAATACGTTGTAATTAGATATGCAAATAAATACAGCATAATATTATGGTTATGAGCAACTGAAATAAATGTTATCCTACGTAGACTGTGGCCGAAACACTGATCGAAACATGGCTTGGAAGGCTTGCATCATGACAGGGTTCCCCTGGAAAAAACGTTCCATCAAATCAATCACTTCTTTTTCTGTAATGGTCGGTTCCTCTTTCAAAGTTTTCAATTTATGTAGAATGCGAGTTTTCAACTGAGGGCAATCAGCAGTCCATTTCTAATTTACAATAAAACCCCAATCGATTGAATTATTTCAGAAAAGATTGAAAACCATTCATATCTTTAGTAGTGCAAATTGTATCTACCTCTAGCAGGTGCATGAAATGAACTTGCGCTTGTGTTTCTTGTGCATCCATGAAATGATTGCACTCAACAGCATCTTCGTCCTGGAGCATGGAAGCAAATTCCTTAACTAACTCTGGGTAGTCTTTCAACAAAACTTGAACCTGAATAAAAATCAATATTACTATTATCATAGTCATCACACAAGTTACTAAAAAAACAGATTAAAAAGTATATAATACCATTTATTTACTTAAACATTTACAGTATTCTCTGCTCAAAATACTATAAATTAGTCTTTTCGAAATACTGAAGGTGAAATATCTTACAATTTATGTACACTAAAACATGATATTTTGAATAAAATATTAAGCTTTTCAAGTCTAATCAAAATAAAAATTCTATACTTACTTTTGCGTAAAGCTGGACTTGAGTGCCTTGAGGTCGGGTCTCTTCAAAGTCACACAAAAGTTGAAGAAACGACTGATATAAGCAAGTTTCAACTGTGCTTTGAACCCTACCAAGAAAAGTGTCTACAAATGCTACAATATAACAAACAAATACAGTAGTTAGTAGTTTCTAGAGTGTTCAATGAAAAACGTATTATCGTCCATCATATTCATTATCACTTAGAATCATGTTCACCATAACATATCTACGTAATTAATAAACAACATAATACTAACCATACTTACCGTCAGAAACTTCATCCAAACTGTGACCGACTTCGTCATTGTCTGTGTACAGTTTATCCACTGCAGTGACATTATACTTCGACGCTCGTTTCTTTGATTGACCACCTGGACTCCGCTTTATCTTCTTGGGGACTCTTGATGAATTTTCAGTAGCTTGGGTTTTCATGCCAACTCGTATTGGGCTATCATTTGAATCGTTTGTCTTGCTTTTTGATACTAAAAGTTCACTTTCATTAATGTCCTCATCCGTTTCTTCGTCTTTGATGTCCTCTTCAAATGTTACCTCCAGAGAAACTCGTGGGTGTTTCTTACCATTATTTTCATCCCCATCGTCTCCTCCACCGCCCTCTCCACTACCAGCAGATCCAAACTCCATAGAACTTAAATCAGTGTTCGTAGTTGTACCTGATGAACTCCCAGTCTCACGTTCTTGTGTCCTTCCTCTTTGATTTTTATTAGTATTTTCGTCAGTCTGTTGATCAGTAGCGTCATTTGGGTCTTGTAAAGTTTTATTCAAGTTCAAAGTCATGCTCAATAATGTACTAGTTCCGGCGTCGTCGTCACTGTCACTCAATAATGTAATTAATTCACATCCACCAATTGGCTCACTGACAACACTGGAAGTCTCATCCGTGTCCAAATGGACTTCTTCGTCCCCTTCAAACCTACAAAATCCACTACTTGAGGAACTCTCCCCGTCAGAAGATACTGATTCGTCCTTAATGTAGTCTTTATTATTGGAGTCTCGTTCATATACTCGTGTTCTGGCACATTGATCGGTCTCCGATAGTTGTGGTAGTGCCGAATTACAATTTGTTCCCGCCTTTTCAAGGATCTCTTTCTTCAGAGGGGAATCCAAACTGGAAATATCAATAAGTTGACCTGCTTCTACATTTTTCAACCCTGGTATTGAAAATGGAACTCCAACAGTGGTGACCTTAACTTCAGAAGCACTTTCCAATTCCAAGTAGGCTGCTTTCTCCGGAACCTCGGAATTGTATATTGGATTTGGTTCGCTCTCTAGTTCTGTGTAAGAATGAGAGCTCTCTTGTGGAGAGTTACTATTACCGGGAGGCTTTAAAGCGTATTTAGGTACCAGCATGTACGCACCAGGATCCCCTCTGCTATTCAGTAAAGGAATAGCTTGTAAATCTGAACCCTCAGGGATTGGGCAGCAACGTATAATATCGGGTATCATAGTTTTTATCAAAACATTTTCTTCGTTTGAAATACTTTTTTCTTTCAGGACTGGTTTTACTGTAGCGACCAAAGGTCTGATGACAATTTTAGCTTTGGAATTTGACTTTTGGCTCAACAATTTTCCACCTATTGATCTTGTAACTTCTGTTGATGTAGAGCTCCATCTCTGGTAATACCCAATATACATATTAATTTGACACATAATATACCTCTTGGCATTAGAAACTAATTTAATCAGTGTTCCGTTTCTGCCACCTGCCACAGCAGAAACGTCAATTGCCATTTATTGCCAATTTTTGCCGACAGAAATTGACTGTCTTTGGCAGAAATATATGAGCATATTCTGTCAACTAGATTAGGACCCAGTTGAACAGAAATGAAGTACGAGACATCCTTCTTCAAAAATTGCTGAGTTTTACTTTATCGGTACAGAATTAACTCTCGATATTTGCTGAAGAAAATCAAGCAAATAAAGCTTTGGATACTGTATCCATCTGGACTTTGCTTACCAAAGTATGCCGTATTACTTGTTTATTCGTAATGTTTTGTAAAAAAAATATTATTTAGTTTTTAGGAGCTATACTTATTGAAGACCCATTTCTATACCATGCTGCAGTATTTTTGCGTGTTTGTCGATTTCTGCCAATTTTTGCCGGCAAACTGAAATATGTGTGCCGGCAATTGTCAATTTCTACCACTGGCAATTTCCATGCCGGAACACTGAATTTAATGAAGATCTAATAATCATGCATTCTTACGTCAGATGGACACATCAGGCGATCAAATAGCTCCTGCCAATGTCTCGGTAATTTTCCCCTAGGTTGATGGCTAATTGGAATAGAATTCGATTCATCCCACTCAATGTTTCGTGAAGAAGAACATGGAAGTATGCCAGTTATGAAATATGTCTGGAAGAATTACAAGATAAAATCACATATTCAGTGTTATTGTTCGTGCTGTTAATACTCATCGTGTCAATATCATGATGTTCAATTCATCTTAACTGGGATAATTTCATACCTGAATAAAACTTCCAACTGTAGGAGAGCTCCTAGTTTTTCTAATATTACGAATACGATGGTAAACATTTTTGGGACTCCGGCCGGGCATAAGAACGTCGGATATTAGTTCAGATTTACATGCTATACTTAACTTGTTGGATTTCAATTGATCCAACCCTATTGCTAAAAGACTATCTTCAGATTCACTGAAGTGAACGGTTGCACTGGATTTTTGGAAGTATTGATCAGGTAGCAACTTTGGATAAATAAATGCCCGATTTTCTCCGATCAGCTTCACAACGTTCCTCGGAAAACCATTTGCTTTGCATTCTCTTCCAGTCTCTAGGGGACCAAAGTCATTCAGGTATTTCTCTTCCAGAATCTTTTTCCTGTTCAGCAAAAGTATGTAAATTGAATTTACAGGAACATAATTTAAGTCTAAGTTTACACTTTATTGTCGTTTATCATGTTCCAAATAGAATTTCAAGAACGCCAGTTTAAACACAATTTACGATATTCATTCATGCATTTCCAGAAAGCACACAAAGGAGAACTAGAAAAGAATTAATTGGGAGCTTACACTTACATGCTAATGCCACAGCAGCAATATTTTTACGTACTACCAACTACCCTAAACTTTCACAAGGTTGAAGGTATGTAAAAAAACCTATTCTCAAATGTAAACATCACATTAGATTTAGATTTACTTACTTAATCGGAGATTTTACAGCTGAATCAGGAGGCCATGTATTGACCAAATGTGACGCTGGTTCCAAGTTACACACAGTAAAAACGGTGTTCTCTCCATTCACTCTGGAAAAGTTTCTTAGCTCCACCTAAAACAAGTATTACATCAATGTGGTCTGTAGGGTTTAAAGTTAGCACACACAAATGTTCCTAGTAGGAAGGTACGTGATATTCAATCAAGTTATGTCAAGTTGAATAGCTTACAATCAGAGATTTCGAAGTTTTGGCGATATTTTTTAAATGAGGGTCCTCCCAAGACGCCGTCAGCACATATGATTGAGCCACGAGCTGAATGTGTTGCCTCATTTGATGCCGAAGCAGTTGAAGCGAGTCAATAGTAAATAAAGGCTCTTCTGACTCAGGAGTTGGAGATGGTGGAAGGAGAGAAGCAAGTGGAAGTGAAGTTGGAGGTTGAGATTTCTCTACATTCGCTGACTCCTCCAACTTCCTCTTGTCCTTTGAGACCAATTGAACCGACTCATTCTTCTTTCCTTCTCCTTGTTCTTGTTCAACAGGAATTGTCTGAGTCTGAACCACTACACTAGAATCTCCGGTTGAATTCCCTTTGCTTTTCTCTGCTAGCACGTGCCCTTCATTCAGACTGGATTCACTCATCTACAATGATACAAACTCATTAGTATTAGTCAATGGAACGTGATCAATTATTCCTCCCCGGCATGTATGCATGTACACCACACGCACTATGAGTATCTTTTCTTACATAGCTCACTCCTGCAGATGTAAAGGAAGCATTGGCAGTTCTGTTACTAGATTCGGCCACACCATTGACATGTTGTGAAAATTGGAAGTCATCGATTTCACCTCCACTAGATAGGTGACAATCTTCGAATAATTCAGCCACCAACTCATTCAACTCCTTCTTAGAAACCTTCACTGCCCTGTCCATTCTATGTTCCTCTCTATCATGGTCATCTTCTTCTTCCTCCATGACATTGTATTCAGGATCCGCCTCCTCATCATCATTGTTCTCATTGCTCGTCTGCCCAGGACATAGAAAGGCTTTTAAGAATGCCAAATAGTCCTCGTTGTCCGATTCGCCCCAGTCATACATATCTGTCGTGATGTCAGGAGGAATGAGCTGCATTTCTAAGTCTTCTAAAGGAGTATCGTTCAAGGGAAGCTTGGATCGCGTTCGTTGGCCAATGGCACTCTAAAAAAGCAAATGTTATTTCATTTTTCATCACTCTATGATAAAAAAGTAAATATTATTTGATTGACTTACCGCAGCATTTTTCTCAGATTTAAGTCTAGGTGGTGGGGTTTTAAACATATTGTCTTTACCGGGAGACAAGTCACTAAAATCGTGTAGGAAGCGTTTCTTTTTCCCCATGGGTGTAGATACCAAAGGGGAGCCAATATCACTGTGATGTGATGCAAAACTGCTATTCTCGTCGTCACTCTAAAACGGGTGAGTAAAATCATATTATCAAAGATTATTCATAGAGAATCTAAAAAGTTTTTTTTAGCTTGCCAATACAATGACACTAGATCACTATCGCTTCCTACCCGCAAGGGTCAACCATGGAACGTGCCAAGAGAAATCGGTATATATACCATGTATGGTTGTGTATTGATTTTTGTATATAGCACAGCCAAGTAGTAATAAGAGAATCGAGAATGACATTAAAGCTGCTTATAGGTAGTACAGTATTCAGAAATTCTCCTTGCTCGTTAAAGTGTGGTTGTTTGCAAAGACATTACTCACGGTTCATATAGACCCTAATATTATATATACAGCAATGGAAGTTTAGGAGAAGAACCAATTACGTTCCATTTTTCGAAATAATCTGAAGACTAAAGAGGGTATTGACATGTCAAATAGAGAAAGGAAAATCTTGCAAGCTCATAGTTGTGTTTAATAAAATACTAGAAAAACATCCCTTTAGAATTTTCTGAAGGGTTCTGATGCTGCAGAATGTGAGATTGTGAGATCACTAAAAGGCAGCAACTTTTGGCTTTATTCTTCCCTGACCTGCATTAATCTTTGTCTGTACTAACTAAATCATAGTGATTCATAGCCAACTAGATGTGTGTGTGTGTGTCGGTGCGCAAAGAAAAAACTCTCCAGTAAATCTACAGACCTATCTAAGAAGATTCATGACTTGACTTACATGATGAAGCTCGTTGTCTCTTGGTACATACTCTTCATCCCCACTAGAGTCTCCTTCAGGCAGATCATGAGTTATGAGCATCTGCGTTTCAGTTTGCTTCTTGATCACTTTTACAGGGGATGACCAAAGAGGTGACTGTTTTTCCATCAGTTCTTTCGTCTTTGCCCGAGTCAGCTTAGGCTCAAATATGGTTTCGTCATCAGAACTTTGCTCCCCATCCTTGTCTGTTTTCTTTCTTACGGTTGAAACAATCATCTTACGCACCATTTTATTAGTTATTACCGTTCGAATTATATTTTTGACATTAGTCGCCGTCAAATTATTTTTAACAGCTTTCTCCTCCAAGACTCTATCGATTTCTGCATCAAGGGCAACAGCATCTTCTTCTACTACAGGTACAATACGAGCAACTTTTTTATTTACTATTTTTCCCGCTCTAGTATTCCTCTCCTTTTTTGTCATTCTTCGTTTATTCCGTCCTTTCGCACTTTCATCCTCTTCAGCCAGTTTTGGATGATCCACCCGCCTTTTCTTTTTCTTCACTGGTAACTTTTTTGCAGGTGTACTTGTTGCCAGTGGTGTGGGTTTTGCATTATTAGATGCCACATTTTTTTTTCTTATTGGACGTGTAGGGACTACTACGGTGGTCCCACATTTCTTTTTAGGGGTGGTTACAATTGGATCACATACGATCTTGAGGGATGGGGAAGTTGATCGAGATGATGAGGTTGTTTCCGAGTCGGATACTGATGGAGAAGCACCTGCATCGCTCCCATCGTCTGATGATTCCTCTATTACACGTATTCTCTTTCTAGTGTTAGAAGTCCTAAAATTCATAATGCACACCCTATTATTAATTTAGGAAAGTATCACATTTATAGTAAATAAAATTAATTAATCTTTCACACAGTTATGTTATAAGTTTGATTATAGCCACTAACATTATTGTTGATTATTGAGTTGAATACAACTGCTTCTGACGATGTACTTTAATTGGGTTTCAACTTCCACGTCTTAATATAACCACTACTAATTCTTACTTCTTTAGTACCACATATACAAAGGTTGAAGGTGCATGTTCTTTCAAACTTTCAACTGCATAAATTAACATCCAAATTTTAAATTTAATTCTCGTAGTTTAAGCAATAACTGTAGTTTAAAAGGATTACGGTCATTATATTGCTTTCAAACACCTCTGAGCGGGCACCGGGATGGAAGTGAAACAAACTGAACATCTAAATTATTCAATTCCCCTGTTGTAAATAAAAATAGAGAAAAATAATGAAAATTGTAAAAGTCAACGTATGACGTATACAACTATTTGCCACGGTCACAGACTCCAGGGGGCCAGATTGTCTTGTACATATTCCAACTTCAAAGTGAACTAAGTGAAGCACTAGCACTTTCAACTTTAACTCCTACCCTAATTATTTTAACCAACCAGCACCAAAATTCACCGATCCCTACACAGTTGACTGGGAGTCACTATTTAAAACTTAATAAGAGACGAGACTAGAACAATACAAATACCTCAGGTCAATATTACCATCCTAACAATAACAACAATAAATATTGACAATAATGTAAATGCAACCAATTTGTATAAGGTCACTCAAAGATTAGAGCTAAAAGAGCGCCAAACCAGAGAAGTTGTTCCGTCGGAGGTCACCTGCATCTCTTTCTTCTCTGCGTTTCTACTTACTCTCGTATAGCGTTGCCCCTGATCAAACTCAATTGTGATTTAATAGGTCTCACAAGACAAGTCACAATGTTACAATCTTATTAATTTTGTAAATCTCCTTCAACGCATCTTACAAGGGACACTTTTGACATGAAGCTCGCACAGACATACCACTGCACTCACGTAACTATCTGGACCATGTTGAGTAGACCAGGTCTGCATATAATATTTAAATGTATTGAGTTTAGTAAATTCCGAGTTTGACTTAAGGTTTAACTCTGTTTTCCTCCTTTCTAAACTCTAAATGACTGTTTATATGATGGTTTACGTGGAATGTCAAATTTTCAATGGTGCTTTGTGTATTGTGATTTTTCATGAAATTCAAAATCGTGAAATCCTGATGGGAAATTACATATAAAATTTCAAGTTGAGAAGGGTCCCTCCTATGCAACTTTTTCAGTTTTTGAAATTTGTTATTTCCGCAGACGAATTTTACTGCAGACCTACTCAACATGGTCCAAACAGTTGCGTGAGCGCAGTGGTATGCCTATAGGTGCGAACTTCATGTCAACAAAAGTGTCTCTGTTAATATTCGGAATTCTTCGTAATTCGCCAATGCAGCGGGACAAACACAACGGGGTAGAAACAAATAACGTTTAAAATTAGTAGATCAGTCTCATTATACTTTACTTTAAATTCATTTTGTATTGTATTCGCTTTATTCAATTGAAAACATGTCCAGCTCGAGGCTGATCAGTTACACTATTTGTTTGATTACGGCTGCCGTAATTCAATTTGTCATCGTCGATACCTGTAAATAATTGAAATAAAACATCATTCAATCCTTTAATTTATGACCTCCGTATTCTAATATTCAGTAAGATTATTGCAAATTTACAAAGAAAAGACAGAGATAACGTGAATGATGGAGAAAATTGCGTGTTGACATTATTAACCGTAACAGTAAGCAATATATATACCTATGTTGAAATACTATTTAAAAGATAATGATCATATTGTTAGACTTATCCAGTCACTCAGACTAGACTATATTATAGACTAAAAATGTCTTTGTAGCAAAATAAAGTACCTTTTTTGGTGAGTCATAGACTAGTAAACCTGACTATACAACCGATCAGCTAAACTGTAAAAACATTTACTGCTTCGAATATATTTTGTAATTACAAGTTCATTTCCAATTGACTACGAGAAAGTACGTTAATATAACCTTGTAATAAGGTGGTGTATATTGTTTTGACATGACTCAAAATTATTTTTAGTTATATACCTTACTTCCCCGGACATAAAGCTTTAACGACTTTAGTTTACTCCGTTATCGGCTAAAGGAGTAGGGACGTGTAAAATTACCTTGGAAGACATTAACTTGTCATTTAGAGGGTATGAAATTGAAATTGCAGTCGTATTGATTACTTTTTATTGCAATGAACGGGTTAGTTTACGACTGCGGTTTCAATTGAAAGCTCGTATATTCTACTTCACTAGCCTATGGAGTAATAGAGCAGAAGAAACTATCTTGTTGAAATGAGAATTTCTCTCGAATTTGAATAAACTATCGCTAAGTAAGAATGACAGTTTCCAAGTTCTGCTAATACTATTGACTCTGAGTGTTAGCTTTAGCTCAGTTTGTTGATTCAGAATTACTTTCTGAGTAGATCTTGCGGTCATCATGGTATATGATGGCAAAGTCAATTGGTACCAACTGACTTTTGACATCTTGGCATCTGACTATATATCTCATAAACTTATTCTTAGCATGATGTATAAATCGTTCACCAGGAGGGACAAGATTTCAATACCGTAACCTGGGAAGAAATCTGTAACACCTGTAGGAAATGTAAGTACCTCATTTCTGTTTTTACCCATAAGCAATTCAAATGAATCAAATCTCAGAATGAAAACAAAAAACAATATGATTTTCGGAAGTCGTCGTCCGACATACTGATGCAATGATCACCAGTGTAAGCAAAGCATGAAGATGATTTA
>JAAXYV010000327.1:0-13083 GCA_036851875.1 Novacerus sp. FZ-2019
CGTTCTAACGATTCACCATCAAATGTAATATTCCCTTTTCATTCTATGCAATTTATTTTATAATACTATATCAGGCGATTAGGGCGGACGAGTGGGTGCTTCACTGCCTTTAAAGGATGGCTCAAATATTTCCCGCGAAAATTGTCTAGTTAAGCGGGAGTTCATCATCTATTTACTATTCTTGTTGAAAGGTTTCGGAATAGACTATTAGTTGAAAGGTTTCAGAATACTTGACTCTCCGGGTTTTTTAAGTTTTCGGTTGTTAATCTTGCGGCTTTGAAGGTAAATCAATATCAAATCGTTGACCGTAATATCATTAAGGAAGAGACAAAAAAGAACATTGTTGTACACTGGTGGTAATTAAAGTTGAATATTAAAAATATATGATCACATATAATAACCTGAATCACAATAGGAGACAGGCTTGCGAAGATGTAGATGTGTACTTAGTAATTTCAATTATCATTCTCTTCCGCTCGTCATGCAATTAAAAGTTTTGAAAACAATCAATTTATAATAAATAAGGTTAGCAATAATGTACACAAAGTTTTCTTTCTCTGTATGTAGGTGACGTTTACCACAGCAGTCAACAGTATCAACTATTTGACTTTTAAGTACTTTTAAAGTTAACATTCATTTGACAAAAAGCATTGAATGCACTTTTGTATTTAATGTTTTATAGATTTCAGGTATGATGGAAGTAGGTGGAAAAACAGGAACAGAAACTTTTGAAGCAGTTTTGGCTCAATTTTCTGCTAACAACGACGAAGATGCAACAATTTATAGCCAGATTCCGGATAAATGTAAATCGTTGCCATGTTATGTTGGTATTGATGAGGCTGGAAGAGGTCCGGTTTTAGGTAAGTAGGATTTTGTTTTCATAAATGGAAGTTTTATTAGTTAAATAGATGATAGACACTTATCATTGATTCAATATTAAAGATTGAGGAATTCATTTACCTTGCTCTGTTTGTCATGGAAGAAGTATTGAAACCGATTTGATCCTTTATTATCATTGTTTACTATAAATCTGAAATTTTTACTAAATGTGATTTAATAATAGTGGCTGTATTAAAGTTGTTCTAGCCTTAACGATTAATCTCATAATCAGCTGACATACGTAATATTAAGTATCAATTATGTTATGCTGGTTTAAGGTCCGATGGTGTATTCAATATTTTGTTGTGTGGCGGATGATGAAGCCATTAAAGCTAAGCTAGCAAAGGGGCAAATGATGAGTAGCATTGAAGAGAATCCTCCGATTTTATTGGATAGTTTTAGTAAACTTAACGACTCCAAGCAGCTGACTGAAAAAATACGGGAAGAAATATTTTCTCAAATTAGAGATCTAGATTACATCGTTTTTGGTGTGAAAATAATTTCGCCCTCTCAAATTTCTTCAAAAAGTTACCGTCGACAAAAATGTAGTTTGAACGAAGTGTCCCATGACGCTGCTATTGAGTTGATACAAGGTCTAGCTGATCGAGGAGTCAAGATTGAAAAAGTATATGTTGACACAGTTGGACCTATGGACAAGTACCAGGTGATTGTTTTCAAAAGAGCAGATTTTACATTACAGTATTACTTTCAATTACAATTAGATTGTTATTGCGTGTTTGTAGAAAAAGCTAGAAACTATTTTTCCTGACTTACGCTTCAAAGTAGACAAGAAAGCGGATGCTAAATACAAGCCAGTTAGTGCAGCCAGTATCTGTGCAAAAGTGATCAGAGATCACGCTATCAAAGACTGGAAGTTTCCCGATGGGGAGAAAGTAGAAATTGGTTCGTCCGGTTGGGGAAGTGGGTATCCTGGAGGTATGAAAGAACTTTGTTTAAACTATTAATTATTTAAGTATAGTATCATTGCGTTCAAGCTCATTTTTGATACTTCTCTTTCAGATGAAATTACCAAAAAGTTTTTGCGTAATAATATTGACCCTGTTTTTGGATTTCCTAACATAGTACGAAATAGCTGGTCTACCGCGTCTGATCTGCTTGAAAAATCAGCTGTAAAAATTAAATGGTGAAGTGCAGTTATTTCATTTCAAAATACATCAGCAGGCTGCAAGGTTTTATTAACCAAATTTTTAAATGCAGGGAGTCAGAAGAACAGGATGATTCTTCCACACCAAAAATATCGAAGTTCTTCGGGAAAGTTAAGAAAGAGAACAGCGATGATGTGATGGTTGCAAACGCAGTTCTTTCGAAGCCAAAATCACAATTTTTCTTTTACCGTGATCTTGAGCAAACTACAGAGATTTGATTAAAATGTATTATATTTGCTGTACTTTTTACAGGACATAAATATCAAGTGGTATTCGTAATTTGCTTCGTTGCTAACCACTGAATGAATGTTACGAGTGAGTTTTGTATTTAATTATGTACACCATGGCATTAGTTTTGAGACATCGCTCCTCTTCGTCATCCACATCTATTTATTTTGATCGCAATTTGGTCTGAGTAATCAAAGTCACCAATTATCCCGTATCCTGCAGATTGAGATAAAATATGTAGTTTTGGTAAGAGTACATAGCTCTTTTCTCTATAGAACATACATTGTCCACAGTAAAGAGCATTTTAATCTGACTAAAAAGTTAACTAACTACTTAACTGAAAGGTTAATCTTTTAGCTACCGGATTAAATATCCGGGATACACAGTATTAGTCCATAACCGAGAAGAATTTTGTTACTAATATTATGTCCATATTCAAACATATATAGTACTTACACCACGTAGTTTCGCACTGAAGGCCGAAATATTTTGCAAATTCATTATTGTAGTAATTGTCAATACAATGAAATAATCAATTAACGATCTGGAGTTATGATTAATTACTAAACTCATTGTGTATTACGAATTATCGTTCATATAATTTCACTCAGAGCTGTCAATTAAATACATAAGTTAAAAATATCCAGAAATGGAAAAGTATTATTAGGTATGGTCTTATTTTTTTCATATATATAAATCGACATGTATGGAAAATGTATGTGATGTTTGGAACTGTGGTTTGCGCACAGCTAAAATGAAATGCAAAAAAATGGAGTTGCTCAAGAATCCTTATAAGTATTACTGACATTAGTATTGTTATTATGTTTTTATTCAGTTAGAAAACACGAGATTACACATAACGGCCTTGTATTACATTTAGAGTGCTTAATATAAGTATCCATTATTTGATATTTACAGGTTTAAAATTACACTTGACAGATAGTGGTAAGAGATTAGAATTAGAAGGAATCGTATTATTTCGTTTTAATGTTGCATTCTTGATGTTGACCTTCTGGGGAACCAATAAGTCAAGTCTTTTCGCAGGGAGTCCCAGCTATGTATAGAAATTACATTTGGTGGCTGTAGATGTCTTTCTTAATTCTCGTGCTCCACTCGGCTTCAATGAGGTGAGAACTATCTACCTAGTTGGTGTACTATTATTGCCTTATTAAGTATCTTGAAACTAACACCAACTGAAACTTAAATCCGAAGGTGTCGAAATCTTGTACTATTAATGAAAAGTCCTTATGAAAAGGTTATGTCAGTTAGGTACACTATATACTATTCTAGTGAGGTACGGTGTAAGTGAATCTGTATATATTCACCATCATATTTATCTTACAGTACACCAAACCTTCCACTACTTCCACTAGGTTGTAGTTTTCCAATACCAATATTAAATTACATTTAATTCAATCTAATTCAATTCAGGCAGGTTATTGCTAGTCGAACATGAATACTTACTGATGACAATGAATGTTCGACTTTTAGCGGACTATGAGCGTTATAAGTTAGATATTTTAGATGATGATTCATAAATTGATCATTCTCCACCACGCAATTACGTATCCGTATTATAGCCTCAAGCATCTGGTACTCATCCATGTCCACCCTCTCCATATTATCGTCTTCTTCGCATCTCTACATGGTCAGAGAGATGAATCCAATGCAAAGTAACTAATCTAATGGCTAAACATAATATTCTATCCATATTCCATTTCATTTGTATAAGTAAAATAAATATATTATATGCAATGTATTTCTGCTGAAATTGTGTACGTTGAATGTACATACCTATTACATTATGGGATTAGTAGTAGGTATACGATAAGACCAGGTAGATAGGTTAGTAGGCAGGCAGGTAGAGTATGAAGGAATGAATAGTTTTACAAATAAAATCTACTTCATCGTCGAAAATACCTCTGCTGCCTACACAGTTACATTACAATAACAATACAGTACCATGTACTGTAAGTCTGTAATAAAGTACTGTCTATTGAGTAGAGTACATCATGTGAATTGCGAATAAATACCTTGTCTTGTATTTAGAAAGGAAACGAACGAACTCAGTCAAGGTGTTCTTCCTTTCTTCTATAAAACCTCCTACACAAGAGTTGTGTTGGGTTGTGTTCTGTATATTCAGATACAATAATAATACCTAATCTGAATAACATCATGGTAGTAGTCGTCATCACATCACAGCACATTCTCTGCACAAACAACCCTACAGTACGTATATTCTAGCTTGTGAAGGCAACTTATCTATACTTTATATATATTATTCCATTACTCTATGCTCTTGTCTTACCGGCCGTCTCATTCTTTCATGCAGCCAAAAGGAAGGACATGGTGCAGTAAATACCTAACTTACGTCTTCTCTCAAGACGTGAGAGACTGATCATTCATATCTTATACAACCAACCAAGTGTAGTGCAGTTTAGTAAGTAGTTCATTTCATAATAAACTGTTGTTGATTCCGAGGCAGAATTCGTATAGAGTATGTGCACATACTAATTAATAGCAGAGCATTGAGAAATTTTTCAAATCCTGCGGAGACTTTTCTTCTCACTCCGAACCGGATGTATCCTAGATTTTTTTATACACATACAATCATATACAGTTATATTATGTGTCTGTAGTCGGTTGGCTTAGTGTAACTAGATTTTGACTCCGGGCTGCGGATTGCGGATTAGTTTGAAATGTCAGACAGCAGAGAAGGAGAGAGTGCTGAAAGCAACGAGCCGCAACTCGTCAGCACAAGTGGGACTAACGACCTGGAACCTAAAGAAGTTTTACGAGGCGAAGAAGACAAATTAATATGTGAGGACGAGGAAGAAGAGGAAATTTCCTCAAGACCTCAGCAAAAGGACGAAGACGAGCTGGTTGAATTGAATCTTAGCCCTACCTCAGATTCTTCTGCTGCTGATGTTGGAGATGGTGAATGCTCATTCTCAGCTATAAGGTAGATTCGATATAAGTACTTATACACGAATGTGTATTTCTTCTATATATGAATATTTATGTTTTTGTTACATATGCATATGGTCGGGCAGGGTGAAGGCACGGCCTACCCGACCCGAACCTTTCAGGTTGGGTATCTATACTATACGCCGAGCTCCTATACTAATGGTAAGAGCGATGCAAAGTCTGAGGTGCACAATTTACAATTTGAACTAATTACACATAACTAACTACACATAATTTACGCTTGTGAATATACTCAGCCTGATGTTTTGTTGTTAAAATATTTCTAACAAAACAATATCTTTGAAAAATCAATGTAATATTTGGAACTGAACAGAAAGTGAAAATTCGGTATTTGTACCTAAATTTTTATACGATTTTTTCGGTTCGGATCGAGGATTGACCTATACTTTAAAACCTGACCTGATATTTCGAGGTCGGATTTGAGCCTCGACCCGGACCCGCAAACCGACGGGTCGACCCGACCCATGTTGATCCCTACGTAGGCATGAACTATTTCGAATGCAGTATCACACCTTAAAGCCCTTTGACACTAATTTTACAGCATACAGTAGTTGTGTATGAGTATTTGTTGACGTTAGTATACATTCAACTTTACTCCACGTCCTGCATTATATCATATCCATTGTTAAATCTATGAATCCATCCTGTATATTTATATATACAAATATTTATGTTTACATTCACATGGTTTCCGCTTTCCGTTTATCACGTCTCCTCCACTGCACGTTCACAGTACACAGTTTTCCGAATGACTGATTCCTTCTTGTCTTCACTTACTGTACCTCTTTTAATTTAACTCTATTCTATAATGTTTCTTTGAACAAGGGTTGGGCTCCTTTCGTTATTTTAAGGTATTCAAACATTACAGGTTCAAGATTTGTTTTAAGTATTCAGAGATGATGAGATAGCATTTATTATGCTTTAGAGAGAGAACCGAGTAGGTGATGCGAAGCAACAGCATACATACGCAAAGTAATCAAGACCTAAAAAATGGTCAAAATAGTATTGTGAACACAATAGTTTAAAATTTAAATACTCTACTCATATGTCTGCAATATGTATGTAATATAAGCTTAAAAATGTAGTAGAGCAAAACGGTGTTTGGGCATACAAAAAGAAAATTAATAAAAGGCAAAGGTGAGTAAGCAGAGTTTTAAATCTCCACCCGAGGAGTTAATTTGATTCCATTCCGACTGAACAAACTGCTTATTTTATTTTTATGTTGTACCTCGTACACATAATAATACAAGACCGGACGGAAGTTGGTCATTCCTCATCCAAACCTTAGTCCCAGCCCAAATGGATGAGTTAGCCAAGTGTAACATAACACAAGCTGTATCTAACCTGGCTACTGACAAGTCAGCAGCTTTGCAGTTTTGAATAAAACCTATAGATGAATAATCCATAGTGGTGAGGTACCCAGTACCCACCTGAAGGTACTTACTATACTATGTATCTATGCAACCAAACTCCTACTATAATATTACTGCCGTATTGTAATAAATATACACTCCTACTCCTACCCATAATATTATGTGCGGATACATACACCTGCCCCATTTAACTTTGTGTCAATTCTATACCATTCTGTTTCACTCCACTATACTATCTAGAATGATTTATTTACTTATGTCAATAAAAAGACATGGGCAATGAGCAATTGGACGTATGCACTGCAAACTCTATAGCTATAGAGCTCAGTATATGAAGAAACTGCTAGCCCGTTGAAATTATTACTATTCTTGCAATACATTTAACATTTTTCAGATTTCTGGTGGAATGTGACCGCTACTACTGGACTGCTAAAGTCTAGTCTAAAACTCTAAACTGCACTCATCCAATACTCATTACTAAATACTATGGTATTCCGTATTAGGACGGTAAATACTACATAACTCTTGTTTAGGAGAGCTTTCGTGAAAATATTGTCAATATTTGTGTTCCTCTCGCGGATAACAAAGGACTCCTATGAAACATTTGTCACTTGCTTGGACTCCTCTTACTAACACCGTAGTTTTTCATGAATTAATCATAACATAACTATACAAGTATTTCATGATTACAGAATTCTTCCACGGTTTTTCATTTAGCTGATGAGGCCAAGAGGTTTTTACAATGATAGTTTAATCAACAGAAAAGTTTAATTCCAAAATTTCATTTTGCAATTACAATTTTATCGGCTTTCGAGTTGAGAAGATATTTGTCTACGTCGTGGATATAAATACAAATAAAAATTGGACTAATTATATAACTTGCAAATCTGCTAATTATACAACCTGCAAAATCACTCCTTGGTTGAATTGAAGGTGAGGGTGAGTGAGTGAGTGAGTGTGACTGTCGAAATATAACTTTTATCACTATTTTACATACGTGTTGTGTGATATTTATAGACCTTGATCTTATACCAATGATGTAATGTTTACCCCAATCCACTGTAGGTGATGTTGTGATTAATCCTCGTCCTATCATGCATGCTTTAAAGCGATGTTGTTCACCGAGGTGGCATACAATTTGATCATGGTAATGTAACGACAGTAAGCAAGCAAGGAGTTTACTTTATTGTAGTACGAGTTTCTTATGTTTTTCTCCGTGTGCCCCAATCCCCTATCTATACTTTAGCTCCATTTTTAAATTTTACATGCGAGAAAAAATGACACATACAAAATTGTGGGTCAACGCAGCAACCGATTTTTTAATTAATTTTCTTTGGTGATGGGGAAATTAGTTAAAAGACGATTTCCTAAATGTTCAGAATTGTAGAAAAACTTTTCCAATATATATTTTGTTGGTAATAAGGAACATGATACAGTTGTATTGTATCCCACTACTCACATAGGATATTGATGTCTTCAAACAAGAAATATTATTTAAAATTTGCTGCGTATCAGATACATTCATTCTGGTGTTAAGGTTTCCAATAATTCAATAAATATACGTGACATCTTACTTTTTGCAGTGAATGTGCAGAAATCGACATATTTAACATTCAGCATTGCTTATATAATTTCTTTATTAGGAGGTGGTAATACTACCTATGTAATTAGTATTAAAGGCAATTTTCGGGTTTTCATTTCTATTCTTAACTTTACTATATAAAGATTTCTCATTCGCAAAAATGTGTTCTTTCTTACCAATCATATTCTCCTTTGCAAACTTTTTGCATGAGTTAACATTTTCAAAACTTTCTGTCATCCTTCGTATGTTTTGCCTTGATTTTTTTCACTCACTTTTTTCCTTTTCTCTGTACATAATTTAATGACTGACTGACGATAATATATATAGAGTCAAGTAAAAGAATCATGACTGCATGTCACGGTTTTCCCCTATGTGTGCTGAGTGCTGTCTTCAGGCTACAATCTGAAGAAGGCTGAAATCCAAAGAAGTCATCGCACATTTTTATATTAAAAGTATGAAATGGTATTCATCCAGCACTTCTCTGTACATGGATATTAGATAACTACAATGCTGTGTAATTGCATGCATATTATGTGACTATTGCTTATAGCTTATACTTCAGTCGCTCACATGATTTTTCTTTACTGTATCCGTGGGCAAGGTTATAATGTTACAGCCAGGGCTAGATGTATACATTGACAATGTTGAATGTAGGCATATTCACAGTCAGTTGCAGTGTAATAAGTCAACAAGAACATTATATGCGTGCGTGCTAGAGAATTATGTCAGAAGGAAAAGGATGAAAAACAAATGGAGCTAGGGAGACCTAGGGATGAAATGAGAATAACAATTGCATCCAAGGATTTGATTTTACTACGAGTTGGGTGGATTTGAAATTTAGATTAGATTAGGACGAGTTAGATGCCCACACTACTTACTTACTACATTTTGTGCTCCTTTGTCATACCATACCACCACAACATTGTATATAGGGGCAGTAATAATTAGCCAGTGTGACTTAGTACACTGTTGTTGTCGAACTTTGTAATTTTGTTATTGTTAGTTTTGTTGCTCACCGGATGTGCAATTAATTGAAATGCTCTTGAAAGAAATGTTAGCACAGATGCAGTTTCGCTAGCTTGGGGTAGAGTACAGCAGAAATGTGATATATAGTAAATTGTAATCCTTTACTTAATTAGCTGAGTGCAACATTGCAGGATAAGTATTATATGTACTACTTTGTTATTTCCTCCTGGGGAATCGTCTTTCACCTTGCAATGGAATTGGTTGATTCGAGTTGAGCTCATTTCCTATGAAAATTAATTATCCATGCTGTGCTAATATTCTTCAATCACCCTCAGACATTTCTCTTACTCTACATTTTGAATATTTGTGAAGACGGAGTTGTAGTAATATTCCACCTAAAAAACAAATGACAATGACTGATGACTGAGACTCTCAAAAATTGTATATGGTCTCTCAGTAAGTAGTAGAGTGTAATTGGAAATGTAGTGTCTTTTGTAGCTTTAATGTGCATATACATTTTTTGAAGTTGAAACCCTGTTTTTGTAATTAAATACTTCGTAAATTTCATGCTGTAGTCGCTCTTCATCTATGAGGATATCCTCGCTTGTACGACCACCTCGAGGAATTAAAGTCACGTCTCCCAAGCGGACTGTCCTTTTTGTAAACGTACTACTACAAAGAATTCTTCACTCAAGGTTGTCTATACTCAACTTCTGGTAAAAATCATGACCCTCTGTGATGATCAGTTACATCAGCAACCTTCCAATTGTTCGAATACTGAATCCGTTCATGGGACCGAAAGAAGTTACTGATTCTTCATAACATCTTTGTTAGTTATGATTATGACTATGACTATGATAACTACCAATAGAAATGCATATAATTGCAATTCTGAATCGTTGTAGGTGTCACAAACACAAAGCATACAACAGGGTGGGTTCGATAATTGTAGAAGTTTTAATTTTAATTTTAAAAATTAACAGATACTCATGAAGTTTGATTAGGTATCCATAAACCAACTCACAGTTTCACCTTATTGAAGATTTCAATATTTCATATGAGGAACGTTAGACAACCAAGATAGTTGTCGCCCCGTCTCGAATGGGACGGCACCGGTGGTTTTTTGGCGTGAGTGACGGGACGGGACAGGTAATTATTTTGAACGACGGGTTGGTTGACTCTAAACGTCCTGTGATGTGATGGGAGACGGAACGGGATGGGTACTCAATTGCCGATCTCTGAGATCAACGTAATAGCGAAATTTCTGTACTTTATTTAGTAACATCCTTTCATCCTCACGTATACATACACTCGATTGTTGTTCAGGTTCAGTCTATAATATAATTGATGTTTTGTATTGTATCTTAACAAATGTTTACTTGGTATTACCAACCCTTAGTGTAATTGTAATTGCAATAGTCTTTTTATTGTCAGAAAACATCAAATTGCACATAAGAGACAGTTTTCTGTTCCATGTTTTAATAAATGTCACAAACTTATTTATTCAGAATTAGTGACATCAAATTAATATAAAACAATTACTATATTCTTCACGCAGTTACATTACTGTAATCCTAACTCATAGATACATTAAAAGATATAAAGATGAGGAATTTTTCTACCTAATACATTACAAGTTCTAGTAGATACTACCATGATAATAATAGAAACTCTGTTAAAGTAAGAAAAAGGATAAATACCATGTTGGCTCATGTGCAAATTCTTATTTCGGAATTAGCAGCACTTCGACTATACTGAAATAATTGATGTAGGTAAGATTTGATAATTTCAGTGATGTTAAGAGAACAACATGTAAAGCTATACTGAAGATTTATTTTAAATTGATCTATTTCGTATTGAGTAGGGATATGAGAACTTGCATGAGCTTGAGGAGAAGTGTAATGGTTTTTACTTTAGAATAAGTAGAAATCACGGTTGTTGACCACTATCACGGTTTTACTACAAGTCGAAGTCGTCAGTACTGCGCCTGGGTAAACCGTGGCCACGGACACGGACGCGGACTTGATGGGTAAACTGCGGACGCGGACACGGATTAGCTACAGCAGACCCAAATTTTAGACGTAAGGGGGTGTTAACTTCCCCCCAGGGGCAGGGTTGGTGTATCCTCTAGAAATATCACTCTACTATACCACACCAAATTTGAGCTAATTCGGTGACATGACCGGAACAGCCTTGTTCTGGTTTGGAAAAAGCTGCTCATGTAAACTGCGGACACGGACGAGACTTGATGGGTGGTAAATTACGGATACGGACGGGACTTGAGTAAACTGCGGACCCCAACCCGGACTTGATGGATACATAGCGGACCTGAATTCGGGCAGGGACGCTAACTTGATGGGTATTTTACATTATCCACTACGTTTGATGGATAAATAGCGGACCCGGGCACGGACAAGGACTTCATGGGCATTTTACATTATCCACGACGCGGACTTAATACATAAATAGCGGACGCGGATTTCATGGGTATATTACATTCAGGTCCGTAGATAGGATTTGCCAAATTTCTTTCAAAAATTGGCATTTCTGCCAAATAAAAGTTTTAAAAAAAAACATCAATTTATTTTAAATAATTTGCTCAATAATACAACACAATAAATTAACTGAAACATCAAAATTGATAAAATTACTAATATAAAGTCAAATAATAATAATAAAAGTTAACAAATTATTTCAACTTTCGGGAGGGGTTTCAACCCTTAAACCCCTATGCTATCTACGGGCATGGTTACATTATACACGGACGCGGTGTGGATGAATAATTTGCGGACCAGGACGCGGACAAAAGGGCATGATGGGTCAATGACCAGCACGCAATTTACCACCCATCAAGTCCCGTCCGCGTAGGCAATTTACCACCCATTAAGTCCGCCTCGGTGCCCAGGTTCGGGTCCGCAATATCAAGTCCCAACTGTATCCGCAATTTACCAATCATCAAGTCCCGCCCGAGTACGCAATTTGTCACTCATCAAGATCGCGTTCGTGCCCAGGTCCGCGTCCGCAATTTCAAGTCTCCTCCGTGTCCGCAGTTTACACATCAACTTCACGTCCGCGTTCAATGTTTACCCATGCAAGCCAGCGTCCGTGTCCGCAGTTTACCTTTCCCCGTCAGTACTCACATACTTGCTACGTAACCTAGTACCAAACATCTAGTACCAACTCAAGAGAACTCATTGTTTGTATGCATACCAGCTGATCATTAATTGAGTTGACGGTTGGTTAAACATTTAAATATATGTATAGGGCCACCCAGCCCAGCCAAAACCGATGTACGAGTTTCATGATATTTTTGAATTCGTACATTTGACGAAAATAATGTTCATTCAAATGACAATCGGTCTCTCCTTGTTCTCGTGGTTTAGGTTCCATTCCAACGATGACTATTTATCCTCACCATCCAAGGCAATTTCACAAATTTTCCAAACTGGGCTTGAAAATTAACTTCATCAACAAATATGCTACACTGGTTTTCCAAGTTAAACTATAAGTTCTGACACAGAAAAGTTTTATTTCATAACTGATTTCAATACCTTACAGCTACAGCCACATAACATTTAATCAACGCATATAACATATTTTACGGATCTAATTATTCAAATAAAATGGATAATAATGAAAGATGTATACATCCCTATTATTCACTTAGGATTGCACTAGTGATGACAGAAAATAAGCATCATATAATATATCATACCTTGTACTTTAGAGTTGTGCACGTAAGTAGTACTAATTTTCTATTGAGTCCATGCATTTCAACATTGTTATTAATGTTGTGCAGTTGTTGTACCAAATATTGGCATTTTCTTGAATAAAGTGTATATAATAATAATAATATTGAAAACCATTCTGATTGTGGCTGTGTATATTTTCCAATACAGAT
>JAAXYV010000328.1:0-13082 GCA_036851875.1 Novacerus sp. FZ-2019
GGCATATTTTATTCATTCGAATTATAATTTTTTGAGCATTATCAAAATGTGCTCAAAAGACTGGCAGTGTAAGTGCATCTGGGCCCAGGCCCCGTAAAAAATGAGTCACTTTTACTGTACCATAATATATTAGTTCAAATTGAACCGGACAGAGTTCACTAGTAATACTAGTCGGGGACCGGGGATGGACCAAGCATTGTAATTCTGACTCGTTTGGCCCTACCCAAAGCTTGCAATCCAAACACAAGTTAGGGGAGGCCAAAATTATATTCACCCAAATTGAACCGGAACATCTACTAACCTGTAGTACTAGTTGAGTAATTCCGACGCCTTAAGACCTCATCAACTTATCCCACAGACCCCCCAAGTTTGGGGGGTGGTTAAAATCAATTTCTTACGAATTTAACTGGCAAAGTACTAATCCTTAGTACTAGTTTTAAAAAGATGTATGTACAGTACAGGAGTGATTCTGACAAGTTACGGCGTTATAAATGACTCCAGATGCCCTCCAAGGCTGGGGGACAAAATCGAAATCACACGAATTAAACCTTAGTGGCCTGTGTCGTAGCTAATGAGGTTTTATTTAAAGCTCCGAAATAACTCCTGCGTATGTCTCCTCAAATAGTACTAGTACTACCCTCTAATACCTAGTTGCTTTTGTTCAATTTGGGTGAAACTGATTTTAACCTCCCCTCCGCCAACCTTTGGGGTCTGTGGGATAAGTTAATGAGGTTTTAAGGCGTCGAAATTACTCCTGTATGTCTTTTCAACTAGTACTACAGGTTAGTAGCTGTTCCGGTTCAATTCTGATGAAATTGATTTTAGCCCCCCAACCTCGGGGGGTCTGTGGGGTAAGAAAATGAGGTTTTAAGGGGTCGAAATCACTCCTGTACATGTCTTCTCAACCAGTACTACAGGTTTGTAGCTGTTCCGGTTCAATGTAGGTGAATTTAATTTTGCCCCCCCCCCCCACTTCTTTTTGTATTGCAGGTTTTGGGGAGGGCCAAACGCGTCAAAATTACAGTGCTTGCTCCATCCCCGAGTAGTAATAAACTGGTGAACTCTCCGGTTCAATTTGANTTTTGCCCCCCCCCACTTCTTTTTGTATTGCAGGTTTTGGGGAGGGCCAAACGCGTCAAAATTACAGTGCTTGCTCCATCCCCGAGTAGTAATAAACTGGTGAACTCTCCGGTTCAATTTGAATTAATATATTTTGGTAGAGTAAAAGTGGCTCATTTTTTAGGGGACCTGGGCCCGGATGCATTTACACTGCCGGCCTTTTTGGCACATTTTGATAGATGTTCAAAAAATTATAAATTTGAATGAATAAAATATACCATAAGTTCTTAAAAATCGGTTCAGTATCCTCTTTCCTTAGATTAGCCATCACCAGTACCTCTATCCTTTTGCCAACATTATTTCAAAAAGAAGAAAATGCAATTTCCCTATACCTTCGATGTTAAGTAAAAGTAGTTAGAATTTTTTTAACCGACTTCGAATTTTTCGATTTTTTAAAACCAGTTTTCTAGATCAGGTTTTCGAGCCGTTTTAAGAGATATGCTTAGCTAGAAAATGTCCTTATCCGGCACTCTCCTTTTCGTATTTGTTTCCACGTATAACGTATCCAATCTATTTGTCTATCTGTTTACTGTAGGTACTAATACTTTGACTCGTTCATAGTGTGGTATATATCTATGGAACCTACATACGTAAATCTTTGACCTACATTCCCACAATTTTGAACTGGAGTATGTAGTCCACGTTGACACTAGTGAAACAGTACCTTAAAATATTTGTGTGTGTGTGTGGGGGGGGGGGGTTATAATGAGGGGGTTCGGAAAAACAAGGTTTTTGCCCTGCCTTATCCCCTAGCTTCAACTTAAAGTGGTAGAATTACTTGATTAATCTTGAGAATTCATTACTTGGTGGTAGGGTACTTAGTACTTAATCTGAATTACTTCTTTTTTCTACAACATTGAATCAGTACACATTGTTGATGGGGTATCAATACGGCCCATATGTTATGATTGTAGCAACATTATATTTTCCCCCTTCTTTCTTGTAATTCCATTGTGTGCAGGTAGTTTTATTTTTATCTATATTTAGGTCACCATGCGGAATCAGATGAACCGTGCGGATTTTGTATATTCAATAATGTTGGTTTAGCTGCTCAGTATGCTTTAAACACACATGGGTTGAAAAGGTATGCTTTCGCAGTCTGCTTTTCGTTTCTTCTTCGATTCGTTGTACTCGATCTTTCTGTTGTGTTCAGTCTGTTTTTGTTTTCTTTAGAATTCTCTTAGTTGACTGGGATGTGCACCATGGGAATGGTTGCCAGAGAATGTTTGAAAACGATTCAAGAGTTTTGTATGTATCTATTCATCGATATGACCATGGGTCATTTTTCCCTTGTAGCGAGGAGGCGGATTACCTTTGTGTCGGGAAAGGAAACGGAGAAGGGTTTAATGTCAATATTCCATGGAATAAATCTGGAATGACAGATACAGAGTACATGGCAGCTTTTACTAATGTGATACTTCCTATAGCGTACGAGTACGGCCCTGAGTTGGTTCTTGTGGCTGCTGGTAAATATATTCATTTCAATGTACACGTTTTTTTAAAGAGCAAATATTAATTAGTTATTTTTGTTCTAGGTTTTGATGCAGCGAAGGGTTAGTTTTTTTTAGTGGTTGTAGAATTAATTATTATTCATTATGTCTTAAACTGATATTCTTTGTTAGGTGATCCCCTTGGAGGCTGCAAATTAAGCCCTGAAATGTATGGACAAATGACTCATCTGCTCTCATCGTTAGCAAACGGACGAATAATTTTGGCACTTGAAGGAGGTTATAATTTGACATCAATTGCATATTCTATGACTATGTGTACCAAAGCTCTCCTGGGTGATCCCATCCCATCGGTGGTGTTAAATGATGAAGTTGATGGAGTTGCTCTCAAAGCTATTCGTGACGTCATGCAAATTCATTCAAATTATTGGACTGCGTTGAAACCGTACCGAAAGTTTTTTCCTCTCTCTAAAAAATTAGTAAAACTTGGGGATTATGAAACAAAAACGGACAGCATGAGCGAATTGATAGATAAATTAGAGATTTGTAGCAATAATAATGCAAATGAAACTCGAATGGAACGTGCACAAAATAACTTGATACCTGAGCCCCCCAAAGCATCTGGAGAACCATCATTATCAATTCCTGGAGTGTCTGTGGATACAGTCATGCCAGGGACGGCTATTGCAATCGATCCAAATCATGGCAGTGGTGAAAGCATAGTGCGTGTAGTTTCGGAACATGAGCCTAATTTTGAAATTGGAGCTGTAGGACAGGAACTGGAAGTTTTGGAAGGTGCTGTTGGTGGGACGAATGATATTCTGACCGCTCAAGATGTTTATACGTTAATCGTCGGGAATGGTAATGAAGATGGTCAACAGATGTTTGTCGTAAATCCTTTGAAATGGTGTCCACATTTGGAACAGATCAATCCAGTGCCACGTGGTTGGATAAATACTAAAGAGACTTGTGAAGACTGTCGTAGCGCTAACGAAAATTGGGTGTGCCTGACTTGCTATTCTGTAAGACTTCTAATTTAAAGTATTAATCTTTGAATCAGCCCTGAGTCGAAGGATTTTTTTTATTAAAAAAATAATTGTGTTCTTTTATTCTTTTACAGGTCTTTTGTAGCCGTTATGTACGTGAACACATGGTGATGCACTCAATCGAGACTAATCACAAAGTTACTCTCAGTTTCTCTGACCTCTCTGTGTGGTGTTACGCATGCAATGCCTACATTGACTGCGATGTTGGTCCACAATTATTAGAAAGCTAATCTTCAGATCTTCTTTAATTGTATGTTGTTTTAATTCTGAGATTTTGAAATTTCTAGATTTGCAATGAAGCAAAGAATGCAGCTCACCAAGATAAATTTGGATTGGATCTTGGAAATCAGTCGTTTTCGAGTATCCATCTGTCTGAATGAGCCATGAGAGGTCAGACCCTGGTTATGAGATTCTTCTTTTAGCATTTACTAATCTAATCAAGAATCTAATATTTCTAAACCCATATTCTAACGGATTGTAGGCACTCTCGAAAGCGTAGATTATAATACAATTCCATAACTAGATTCATGACATAAAATAGTTCAGTTTGCACCGCCACATATTAAATGATATTATCACATTTCACATATGCCAAAACTATAAAAAAATGTATTTGAGGTAACCTTATATTTAACAAGAATTAACTTATGCTCACTCAGGAGTGGAGACAAAAAGCACGTACCTACTTTATGTATTCCCGTTATAGAATTTAAGAGTTTTCAAACCAAGCAATAACTGTAACATAATGTTGATCTTGTAATGTCATAATATTCACTATTTTATTATAGCAAAATTTTATGGTTGGTTGGTAAGAGAAAAGTTAATAAATATGTTAAAGGGATTTTATGATAACCAAAATAATGTTGAACGTGACAAGTGTGTAACAATGATTACATAAGATATAATCTCATACTTAGTGCTTTCTGGCTGTCTATGTCAAAAACACAAGGTAGCTCATAAGAAACAGTCCAGAGGTGAGTAGGATTGTAAAAGTGTCAGCAAGGAATCCAAGAAAATCGTAAAGCATTTCATGAAATTTAAAAATAGTTTTAAATTCGGTTTCCGTGACTGTTATATTAGGAGACTTAGGACGAACTCTTTCCATACGGTAAAGACTCAAGCCGAAGTCAATCATAGATGTTCCTTTACTCTCGTCCTTCCACAAGTTCAAAAACAACTGATTCCAGTAGGTTTTCACATGAGTTAATTTTACAGTTTTAAATGCCTCTTCACTTTCACGTCCATATGAAGAGGGTATCACAAGAAAGTTAATTTTGTGCATATTGGATTCTTCCTTATCACGGGTATAGATTAATCGAGATAAATCCCTCTCCAAGTGCGACATTGGTAAAGGGGAAACGCCAGTATGATACACTCTCACTTTATTACTAGATTCGAGTCGAAGAACAGTCTTGTACAAATTGGGTGGCATATTATCTTCTTCGTTGTCAACAATGACATGTGGTGCAGTTACAAGTGTTTTCCATTTGGATGGAATAACCAGAACAAAAGTTGGAGGGATTGCAGACATTTGTGAAAAAGTTATACCAACCTGTGTTTGATTAAAACGGATTGGGACAAGCTGCGTGTAAAGGTCTAGAAAGCTAGTTACAATGCCACCTTGACATGCATACCCCCAAAATATGATACCAATCAAGTTAAAAATAAACCAAGACAAGCCTATTTTGGAGCTGAAACGAGAAATCAGTGGAATTTTGTGGCCATGCATGTAAACCAAAGGGAAAATTAGGGGAACTAAATCGAATGCTGAAGAATTGTTGTTGCCCTGGATCAAAAAAAATAATGGTAGGAAAAGAGAACAATTTAAAAAGGTCCAGTGTGAATCGAGGGTAGGCTTATTTCTCCAATCAGAGCAAAAAATATCGTAGATTTCCTTGAAAAAAGAAACTATCCCCATCACTCCTAAGATATTGAAGAGAAAAAAGTAGGTTATAATTATTTTTGGATAAGCTGTAATATCACGAAATGCAGACGTTTTTGCAGCAAAATAGTTTACAGGCGTGACCACAAAGTTTTCTGGACTCAGATTCAGGGTGCGAAAATCTGTGAGTGTGACTCTGCCGTAGTAAAATGAATCCCAAAGAATGAATGGAATGGAGAAAGCGAATAGATAGCTAATGAATGTGAAAAACCTGGCATGAAAGTATTTCATGCCTATGTAGCGATTGCTTACACCACGTTGCATATAAAAGAAAAGTGGAACGCATGCATAACCCAAGAAGAAGTCTGGGTCATTAAACAACCCGACAACAATAATGAGGGTAATATAGTGTAATTTATAAATGGGGCTATACCCCGAAGCTTTTAATTTGCGGAGAAGCAGTACTTTTTCCACTGGGTTTTCAGAGGATTTGGTTCGGTAGTACTTGTCTATAATCGGGATGTATTTATCCAATTTGTAGAATGAGTCAGAAATTAGATAAAGTAAGGAGGAAAATAGTAACAGATTGAGAGAGGAAGGGTGGGTTCGAGAAGCAAATATTAGAAGAACTTGAGAGCTTGCCAACGTCACCAGTCGAATTGAATAGTCGTTGATTTTACTGTCCTTGTCAACAGTAGTAGTATCTTTCTCTTTCTCTTCTGGTTTTGGATCTTGGTTTGAGTTTAGCTCACAGAATTTAATCATTAGGTAGTCCACAAAGAATGACAATACTACATTGAAAAGTCGGGGAATCAGGATGAGTAGCTTGGCATTGGGAATGGATTCTTTACCCAACTCATCGTAGTATGACATGACATACTGACATAAGAGATATGGCATATACACTGTCATATGTAGCAGAGTCTGGGACTTTGTTGGGAATGTGGCATTGAATGCCGATGACTTGAAGACTTGCAGGTCGAAATAGTCTCCTAATGGATTCCATACAAAAGCTCAAGTTAAGCCAGTTTTATTTCAGTTATATACATCGTAATACAGATAGTCATTAAATTCAAATAATTATTTAACTTTCTTAAAATTATTTATGAGTTTCCGAAGATTTTGTGCTACGTATGCATTGATGTGTACCTGCAACAACTTCAAGTGAATTTGTAAATTCATCTTGATGAATCCATCCCGTTTGCAAATTGAGTGTGAGAATAATTCTGAGTAGTACCAGTAACTCGTATAAGCCGGACAGTCGGAGTCTTTGCAACTCATTTCTAGGTTTACCTGTATTGAAAAATATTTCAAACCATGATCCAGATTATATAGAGTAAGTGATAAATTATAAATGTGTTTAATATTGCGTCGTATATTTTATTAACGTTAATTTAACTGTCTAATATTAATCATATTTTGTTAGTTTCCGACTTACTTGGAACAATTTGAGAATTATCTCTCTCACAAACTATTTTTCGAACTATATCCATTACAACTGGAATTATGAGTCTTCGTACACTAAACTTTTTACAAATCTAAATTCTACACAATGAGCTCTGGCTTGTACTGGAGAAATCTATCGACCCAATTCCAAGTATAGCTTTGGTCCTGCGCTACAAATACTGAAATGCGGGAGTAACTATAGAAATCGGAGTACAATTCACCACCACAAACCTGTACCCGGTTTAATGGTAAACCGTCAAAAGGGGTAAAATAAGAGTGTACAATAAGCTACAGTGTAAAGTATGCTTTATTGCACATTGGCCCAAATAAAAGTCAAAAATTTATACATGCTTTTGAAATCGCTTTACATGTTTCAAATTGGCCCCTTTGAAATATCTTGGCCCTTACTACTGTTAGTAAAATACGATAGCCCTCAACTACTATATGTTCATGCATAATACAAAAAATATCAAGCTTTCAGTGTTAAGAACTTACATTTCATGTACTTCAAATTAAAAAAACGCTTATCTAAAATCAAATCAATAATGGCAAATATATGTGGATTAGCTTATAGTGCCATTATATGGAGTGTATTTCCGCTAATATTATTATAAGAGGTGTTCTATATCCGCTTTGACTTCGATGATAAAACTGGCAGGAGCTAAGTAAATATGACAAATGAATACTTGGGACAGTCTCAAGTAGAACTTGTTTCAATGTTCAAAGCTAATTCTTCATAGGACAAGTTCACGGAAGTGTGCTCGTGTCTAACGTTTTAATCCGCAGTTATTGATGTACTGAACGCCACTTCAATTCAAAGGATATCGGTTCAAGAATTATTATAGTATGGTCTGCTTTGGTATAAAGCAGGGGACGCAGTTTTACACCTTGAAGGAGCTGAGCAGTACAAAATGTAGATTATAGACTGGAAGTCAATAAATTTAGGTTGATTAATCAATATGGATTTTTATATTATTTATTTTTATCAATCAATAGCATTCACAGCTTACCACAATACGCATATAATATTATATAATATGTTCTAAATAGTCATAAAACATCATCTGTGCATTTGATTTCATCATTAACAAACTAATCGATCAATTCAACCGTGTCTTTATAAACTAAAATAAACAGAACTTTTACCAAGAGACGCTGGTCAATTAATTTACCGTTCGACCACTCAATATAAATTACTTAGTATACACTTGAATAATAATTGTCACATGATGTAAATAAGATTCACAAGGAATAGAAATTGCACTCATTTAAAACTTTTGTCGTAAACTAAGAACAATTTACTATGGTAAAACGATCGACAGAAACAGTCCAAATACCAAATTCAAAAAGAAACTGGGTCCAAAATCCTTGAGTCATATATTGTAGTGTAGATTATATAGCAAAAAAAGCCTGTGCAGAAAAATGACCCGTGCGGGAAATCAAATTTATTTTCCAAATAAAACACCAGAATCACAATACGGCCGACCAGATCCCATTTCAAACTTCCATTCAATATCTACAGCCTTTAAATAATTGTTCCAAGGGAGAGCAAAAGGGTGTGAAAGGTAATTCTACAATTGTTCTTACGAGGGTTTAAAGCTATCATTCTTGCGTAGCTAAATATAAACATTAACCATAAATGAACTACAAGTGGACAATTCTAATAGTTTAAATCTAATTCGATTACTGCATTTATCCTATTCTTCACAATTTGCAATTGGGATTTGAACGACATAGTAGCTAACAACACATAACCAGTATTCCGGCTGCATCTTGTTGATTTCACATTTTTCAATTACTCAGTTACATCTAAAATGACTGAATTAGTAGTCATGCAATAACTATTAAAGTAACATAATTTGAATTAAGAGGTACAATTATTTTGATATTCCATAATATATTTTCTAACAAATAATTTATTATGAGACTAACAATTACTTTGAAACCGCTTCAGCAGTCAACATAAGATTTCCCAAAACAAAAATTCTAAGAATAAAAATCTGCACGTCTGTACATTTTTATATATACTTTTAAATGTCTTTCCATGTAGGTTGTAACATCTTTTATGCATTAGTATAGGTAAAGTAAAGCACACAAACGGCAGTTTATTACTTGAAATTGTGTCTATCGGAAGTATACCATAAATTCGACCAGGGTGGATACACACTGAGATTTTCAACATTCTTACTGAGATCTCAGTGTGTAATCACCTTGAATTCAACTACACTTAAAGATGACAATGACGAAGGATGAAACGAGCGTATTGCCCAGGCAGATAAGCAGATTTTGAAATTGTTTGACTCAAATCATTAGGGGCAGTTGCGAGTCATGCCTGTCAGATTGTTACGAGGAGCACGGCCCATCCTCTTCAGGCGAGCTGAAAAACATAAAGTCACATTAGAAAATGTCCACCAATACTTTGCAATTGAAGTCATCAACTGTATCGAATTTTATTCACCGGATTCACAGCTGGGAGGACTTGAATATCTTTACATGAATAAAAGCACAAATTATATTCAAATTACAACCCACCTTGTCTCCAGTGCATATGATTAGATTCAATTGATGGCTCAAAAAAAAATTATCAATACACTCATATCACAAAATTATTCAGTATCAGGTGAGTAATGCGCACAAGAGCATTTGTCAGAGGCAAATAAATTCAGTTCATGGCGATGAGGATGTGAGTTGTGACTGTATAACAGCAGTCCAAAAATACGGTGCGTTGCATTTCTGCATTCTAGATCTTCTACTATGATCAAAATGTTTATGCTACAACAGCTTCTATCCAAAAATGCACCTGTGAAACTCCTTGCAAATAATGTCGGCAAAACAAGAAAAATAAAGATCATACACAAACAACTGACAGGCAGAACACAAAACCATGGGTAAATACAACACAAATGATAGCAACACAAAAATCAGATTATTAACTAAAATGACCAAAATAGCAGACAAAAATGGGATTAAACATTAAAAACAATGAGTAAAAACATGTAGATTCACAAGAGAGCATAAAATTATACAACCTACTATTATACCACACACAAAAGCACACTCCCAAGTTTCATCTCAGTCAGTTCAGTTAAGTTGAGTTAACATTTTTATGAGCAATTTCGCATGGCACTCGAAATCGAAAATTAAATAAATCCATTGAAAATAGCGCATAATAAAATACGTGGCGTTTAATTTCAAGAACAAACTTTTACCTTAATAGTCATCATCAAATACAAATTCATCATCTTCCCTTTTCCTACGTCAAGTTCTTGCCATTTTTCGCTTTTCAATAATTTTCTAATTCTCTTTCAGACTTTCAACTTATGATTACTCAAGTCAGTCAATATAGAGAAAAACACTGCACTTTCTCCTGCTACTTAATTAAATGATAGTATTAAATTACTGGACAGGGGGAGATCAGATAAACATATTTCACAACACTTCATAAATCTATAGTGCTTTATACGATAATATTATAGTATTTTCCTTGGGAGCATGCTTGATCCTTAACAAAATTCAGTTTCTTGGGCTATTAGCAAGTTTTCATTTGAATAGGGAACAAAATTGCAGTCATGAGCTCAACGCACGATACACAACTGAACTGAACTGACAACGTATTTGATTGTGTTTGTGTTTCCTCAAATTTAGTCTTTCATGTTTCAATTTTCAATGTTCAACCAATGCGTTTTGATCTGCGTTCTGAAATTAAAATACAGACAAGTCCACATAAAGGAAAGAGTAACATCACATTGTGAAAGGGTTACAATTTTAAACTAATTACCTACAAATCTATACACAATAGTAATTACCATACTTATTCAGTAAATCACACATAATATGCAGACCTCTTCTATAAGGTCAATGCGAAGTAACTTAAAATAGGTAAACTATATTTCATGAGTTTATTTATTCTAAGGGCAAGCGCACATTAAAGAATTAATTTTACCAAATATATGACTCAATAATACCTGCTTTTGAAGATACTGGTTCACTGCGAGACTTCACTTCTCTCGCCCAATTCGTTTCAAACGAACTAAATCACACAAAGACACACAACCATGCTATTACGACCACACTGAATTAGTAAATCACAATCCAATCTGGTTATGTATGTTAAACATCACATCTAATTAACATCACCCTGTGTTTTAAATTGACTTACGACTCATCTGTCATCCACAATATATGTAGTACCAAGTTCTATTTATGAGTTATTGGTTAGAAGAAATGTCAAAGTTCAAGCATGCACATTATTTATTATTAGTACGTATTAAAGGTAGTTTTCAAAACGTCATAAAACATGCAGAACAGTTTTAGCATTATTTCGCTCAAAAATCAGAGATCTCACCACTGAATAGTAAGTTATTTGAAATACCTGACCAAGTAGGAAAACTTGAAAAGTTGATTCGTAACATCAAACGTAGTTCATGACTGTGTCGAACATAAAATATCTGATTGATAATCGTTATATCCAATCATATTCTGATGACAGTATAGGCAGAAATTTATAGGTAATTAAGATTAAATTAATTTCATACTTTATAGTATTGAGACATGGAAATAAACGACCGTTCTCCAGACTAGACTTATACTATTATATAATAATATAATAAATCTATACAAATCAACTTAACTCTTGATAAGAATAGATAAAGAAGGAACAAAGACAGTGAAATAAGGTAAGCCTAGGAGTTTAGGACCAAACGAAGGAAAATTGAAGGGTGGCTCACTGGTCCGCAAACAAAAACTGGTCTTGGTATCCACTGGGTGGGTTTTATATTAATCATAGACCAATAAAATAGTCCATTACGTACGCATTGTGATTTTGTCTTCGTATAATTCTATGTTGTATGTAGGAACTTAGTCAATTTCAAATCCAGCTAAAAATGTGTTAAACTCTAAACCAGATCATGGGGCATTTGCAGTTACAAACAAAGTAGTAAATTTGCAAGAACAAATAAATAAAATAAAAAATTGAAAACTATTGTATTTAACCTAACACGGTAAAGTGCAGTGTAAAAAAAACACGGAAACGAAAAACTGGAAATCATATTAGAGATGAGTCTTACACCGTGCTCATATTGTTTCGACAATGTGGATACCATCCTCGTCCTTTCTGAGTTTCACCCTCAAGCTAAGACGCTCTTCATTTTCATTGTCAATTTTGGAGGTAGTTGGAGAGAAACAGATGAAAGAAATAAAAGAAAGAGACAGTCACAAGAAGAAGCTCAGTTAAAGTCATTAGCCTGTTTACTAAATTAAATGATATAGGTCTATGCAATGGGTCCACAAGGTGTACGCTAGGCTTAAAATATTACACATATTCATTTTTGGGTACATATAAAAAGACTTGTATCCTTTGGTTTATGTAGCATATATTCATACATACCAAGCATAAAAATCTACACCATTAATATCCTTAGAGATGGATTCACCCAATCATAAATAATACTTTATACGTTGTTGAGCATAATTAGAAATAACTCGTGTATCAGTTGCTACCCTTTTTAGGCAATCTCCACAATATTCGTAATAATTTTCAAGACGATAGTACCTATAATACTTGTACTTGAGAGTAGTTGTCAATGTTACCACAAACAACAAGCTTCAGTTAAGCATTACTATATTTACAGAGAACAATGTAAACAAAGAAAGTACAAAGATGAAAAGGTTTTGTTCAAAATAATTTGTCACTTTTTTTACTGCCTTCTTTCTTGAACCACTTCCACCAACTCATTGTCTACATCCCACATTAAAACATTAACGCAGTACAAGAAGTCAGTCAGACGAAGAAAGAGTGCTCAAAATAATAAATAGGTTCAGGATTTGTTCTTACAACGCAACTAAAGACAAATAGTTGTCAAAGCTCCAAGTAGATAACTACAACCAAATATGTTCATGTAGGACTTTCTATAGCTTCGAAACAAAACGGAATGAAAAGGCAGCAACTGTACGATGGTTAGAAACTTGACCATTACTCTTCAGAAATTATAAGGAAATGAATCACGACAGTAAAATGAGTAAAGAATATAAATCCGTAATTAAATGGAAATGAAGTCAGTATAAATATATGTGTACAGAAGAGTACAACGTGAAATATACAAGTACATATATATATATATATATATATATATATATATGAGA
>JAAXYV010000329.1:0-13076 GCA_036851875.1 Novacerus sp. FZ-2019
TGCAAACATATACCTATAAACCTATACCTACTATCAACTATCGAACACTATACACTTTATATACATACCTACTACATAAGTATGATACACCAACAACACAACAATGAACCTTGGAGGGTTTCACTGCAAATTGTAAATTGTACTATCCATACAAGTACATAGATATTCAAGTACATACAACACAACCAAATATACAGGTCATGTATAGTCAGTGCTGAAGGAATAAACAGTTTTACCTACTTAAACTTACTTTTTGAGTCTGACAGTGCAAGGAATACAAAAACTTACTGTTTGCTGGATAGGTACTAAGTAGGCAAGTGTATGATTATGCCAACTACTACAGGACACGATAGGTAGTTTTAGCATTGTAGTATATTTTAGGTATCTATAGCATAAGGTTACATGTACAACAAGCAGCGAAGTTAATAAATAACAAAATACCAGTTTGTTGATCCTGCTGTGTACGGCAGCTCGTGTCCACAGCTTTGACCAATTTTTCGACCGACTTGTAACAAAGGGTCGCCAGGTTATTTGGCGACTCATCCCTCAGCTGTCGAATTTCTGTAGCAGGAATCAAAGTAAATACATCTTGTGCGCCGGCCACTGTGTCAGACCAAAACTGCTCCCAAAAATCGTCATCATTTGGATCAATAGGCTGAAATTACATGGAAAGAACATGTTTAATTTGTAGTTAAATATTTTATTGTCTGCAGGCGTAATAATTGAACTGCAATAAAAAAAAATCACTAGAATAATGGTGAATAAAAGGTGGATTATATTATACTGAGGTCTGAGGTATATGGTATTGTGTGGCATGGCATGGTATGGTACATTAACTGAATATGCGTATTTTCTAAAGAAGGTGTAGTCGTAGTCGTAGACGTAGTATATTATATATAGTGGTACGGTGTGGTGATTAAGGCATTGTACACATTATATATGGTTTACAAATGAGGAATGGAATAATGGGAAACATGATTTCGTGCTAGAAATACACTGATTGAGATAGAGTTTTAGTAGAACTTAAAAAAGAAATGTCAATGCCGGTCGGATATGATAATAATAATAATCAAAATAATAGTAATATATATAGGTCTTAAAGTTCAATGTTTAGTTTTGGTCTTCAGAAATATTTCGTATTCCAATTGAAGACAGAAAATTGAAGGTTGGTAAGTATGAAATGAGAAATAAATGAATCATTGGAATTAATAATAACTGACTTGCGTATAATATAGAAAGGTTATGCTGCAATGATAATAAACTAGATACATTCAGCATTCACTATTCAGCACTTAATGATAAATGCATATTCGTTGAGTGATAGGACGCAATGGAATACCACCCATACTCCAATGTCAAACTATTATATAGAATCTCATCTATTTATCAAACTATGTCCACCTTATGAATATTTTATTTTACTGCAGGGATGATAATGAAGTATGCATAAATCACATATTCCTGTGAGTTGACTTTACAAATAACTTAATGAATACGTAGAATTTTCTGCCTTATACTATTGTCCTCTGACGAAGAAAAAACCCAACGACTCATATCCCTTTCCACTTTTTTATGGAATTACGAATTACGTAAACATGAATAGACGATGAAGGAAGATGACTTGATCAAGTTACATGTATGTTGAAAGAAAAAAAAACTAGTGCATATGCCAACCTATCTAAGTACATGGTATCTGTGTATCTTGTTAGTTGCTATGTAATACTGTATACATAAAGAACCTACTTACTACTATAGGTATACACTCAATTCCCCTTGCATCGCACTCCATATGTTGCAAAAAGAAGCAGAGAGAGAGAGAAAGAAACGAACCCTTGTTTTAGTGCTCAACTCCACGAATGCCTTTCGAAAGTTGAGCTTTGTATCCGCATTGCCCATTTTCGATCCTAATGGTCGTTTTCAACTCCTGCTTGATATTCAATGAATTGAATGCAATTGAATTGACTTGGAAGGCTTCCTTCTCCACCCTCCACCTTGTCTTTTTTCTTCTGTAGTTGTTTTCTAAGCAGCAGTATGACCGGTGTGAACTGGAATGAACTATCCTGGACTGGACTGCACTCAACAAATTTTTTTTTTATTATGTCACGTCGTCGTCACGTCACGTTATATTTTTTTTGGCAGATCGATCCCAATCTATTGTGACCAGAAAGTTCAAACAAATCACGACTTATTATAGTTGAATTGATGTCAATTTTCCACTGTATTTTTAACAATATGGTATATAATCAGGCAAACCCTGTGTTTTCTACGAAATTGTATCACGCCGTATATTCTACTGTCCGCTTTTCACTAACAACATAACGTAATATTATTATTATTATACAACAGAACAAAATAAGTCTTGAGAGAGCTAGAGTTTCAAATGTATAAAATTAAAGACAAGAACAGTACTGTTAAAAGTAAAAAGTTTAAAGAGGAAAGATACCACAGGTCTGCTTAGTCAGTCCTGTTCTCTGTTGAAGTGGAGTTGACTTTTTATCATGAACCCACAAACCAAGTACGGACAATGTTTCAGGAAAACCTGGTCGGATTTAAGACACGCACGCGTTATATAAAGATATTGATCCAGAGCTGCTTATACATAGCATACTTACTGGTTCTTTGACTACGACTCATGTACTTCGGCTGGCCGTACGTACGTAACCTGGCCTGGCCTGGCCTGGCCTCACTGGCATGGCACTGTGTTTCACTCTTTTACATACACACACTGTGTCTATGGTGTACTCTGAAGACCTGACATGTATTAAAGTCTGACTGAAACTGGTAATCTTCCCTTCGCTTCCCTGTCCTCACTTCAATTTACTTGCTTTGGCTTGCCTTGCCTTGCCTTGCCTTGGTTTGGCTACTGGGTTGGGCTGGACGGACTTGTCTTGTGAATGCGCCAACAAGACCAGTCAATCCATATGTTACTGTTTTACTATTCTGTCCTCTCCTCTGGTCTGTTTGTAACAACCATTCTGTATTATATAACATACAGTTAGTTAGCTAGCTACAAAGTCAGTGTTGTAGTAGTTGTTTGTAGTAGGAATAATATTATATATATATATGTATGTATGTATACTATCATCTCACTGCACTGAACTTATGTTACCCTTTACTTTATCCAATTACAAAACCACCTTGCAAACAACTAAAGTATATAATATTGTAATAAAAAAGTGATTGCATTGCAGTTGCTTATTGCTATGCAGATCCTCTATACCCGCTCGTGCGCTTATTATTAATGTCACTCACTATGCACTACTATGCACTATATAAGCATTCCAATTTAATGCTGAATACAATCTAAAGAGCCTACAGCGTACACACATAATACATAAGTACACTCACTATTGTACACACACTAGGCAATAGGCTACGTAGTCAAGTGAAGTCAAGTCAAGTCAATACAGTTTTATTATACAGAGCAGAAGAGATGACAGGTCCAGGTCTTTTAGAGACTAGGCCAGGTTGTACGTAGATTGGTAGGTAGGTAGGTAGGTAGGGTAGCAAGCTAACATGTTGCATATTGCAGAGCAATAATAAGCTCAGACACTGTATCAGACTTCTAGTGCAAATACTAACCAACCAACCAACCAAGCCCAACCAAGTCAATCATACCATACACCAGAGACAGAGAGACCAGATTTTCTTTATTATCTTTATTCTTCTGGGGATCTATTCTATACCTACGAACGAAAAGCAAATGTGCTTTGTAAAACAAATCACACACTTACTAATGTAGTTATTTGTAACAGGAGATTGTCTATATATTACATCGTGCGCCAGCAGCAGCAGCAGTTGTATTGTAGGTAGTTTCTATGTAGTAGCACAAGTATAATGTTGTGTCAGTGAAATCTATAGCGTAGGTAGAGAGAGATATAAGATGAGGATGGATACGTAATCATATTCCTCGTGGAATAGATCCAACAAGTGTCTTCTTGCCTTGTTTCTACTCTGCTCATGATTTTGTATCTTATAGGTATCTACGAATTATTAGTAGGTAGGTACTCTCTCTCAGTAGCGTAGCAAGTAGCAAGTACCAGCCAAACCTAACTATCTAAATTAGGCGTAGGTATATATATATATATAGACACTTAATATATAGTTGGGATGATTCTATGTTCGTCAGTCAAGTGTGTTTTTATTGGTTTCGTTGTTGGTTTAGTACATTGATAGTAATCTAGAATTATTCAAGATCAAATCTACCTGTAAGGAGAGTAGACTCCTGGGCTGGAAATGCTGATTATGATGCTGTTTGCTACCCACTTTTTATGTATTTAATAACGTAGGGAATGAACGTAACTACAATGTAACTGCACCGTGTGTACAATGTACGTACACATTCATTAGACAACAACTACTGAATGTGCTGCATAGGTTTGTTTATTATGTTGTCCGTATTTTGATTAAACTTGAACTGACTGAGGTTTTAGCATTGAATTTAGGTATATATAAAAGAAGAAGCTCGGATTTGATGTGAGCCGAAGAAGGTCGGAAGGTCTTCCGTCTCTCTAGTTCTTTCGATCTAACTTAGTTTCTGGAATCCAATCCCATCCACTTATCTGAGCTGCTTTGTATTTGAGTATATAGAGAATGCGCTTTTGTCTCCACTTCTCTTGTCTTGTCTTATTGGCTCTCACACATCACATCGCATCACATACAACAATGGTGATGGAACATTTCGTGTTGTTATAAGGAAAGTAACCTAACTAGTACTGAACATGCATATAATTTATAATACACGCCTCTGCAAAAAACCATAAAAGACAGTGTATCCAAGCATAAGTTACATACCTATATATTTGTAATGCATATATCATATGAGTGTTATACATACCTAAATGAATGCATTCATGAAGAAAATCCTTAACGAAAAACTAACTAAACAGCATAAATAGGCATAAATTAAACATTTATTCGCACAGCAAAGTCGCAGGACTGAATCTGCATCCAACGTCATAGATTTACCTATATTATAGGTACATATATGTAAAACCTAAGTTTTTTTTTTTTTTAAATTTCTACAGATGTAAAGGAATTGCTAACATCAACTCATCTAAGAATTTTTAACCCTGAATTAAAGAATTTAATCAGTGGTTAAAGAAATCTCGGAACTCATTTACAATGCTTGGCTGCTTTAATTGTGTTTTGAGTCTTAAGGTAAAAGAAAATGTGTGTGTGCCTACACTAACCACACAATTTCATCGCACTTACTATAAAACTCAGTATACTATGAAGGTGATTTTTATGCATGCAAAGGATTAGACTTAAAGTAATAAAGATTCATAATTAGATACATAGATACAGATAAAATGGAGTTACTTCTATATAGTTGAGCTACTACAACATAGATCATAGCGACAGACAATATAACACCAGTTCTAAGTTCTGACGTAGGTGTATGTTTTTATATGAAAAGTTGCAAAGAAAATTAAGTATATGGTATAGTATCTAATCTAATAACCAACCTTATGACAAAGCAACAAGCAACAAAGCAACCACTCGTATCAGTTATTCTTATATTCAAAGTGAAAATTGTGTGAACCACTCAACCTTAAACCTTGTTTGTGCCTTGATTCCTAATGGAATTCTAAATATTTACTGTACTATGTGTAGTATATTTATATACATAGGAATGCAAAATAAGTACATATTGTAAATCCCTTGTCTCCTTTTGGTATTTACAGGTTCACACTCACGCTGAATAAACATATTGTTGTCTATGATTTACTGAATACTGAGTGGAGTGGAGGTGAGCAGAAGTGGTCTTGCCTTCGTACTCACTCACTCACTCACTCACTAGTCACATGGCAACTCTTCTGGTTATTCCAACCAGTAGAATGACTACATTGCATTCTACCTTCAATTATTCCTACTCCTTTCCTATATCTGTCTTGCCTGTATTGTGTACTTTTGAAGGAAGTACAGTTGAAACGTTGCTTTTCCTTGTATTATTATTAGGTATTTAGGATCAGAACTGATTGCAGTTGTAGTGTACATTACATTTCCATTGATTTATGGTTCGACTCAGCGGCTTCAGAACATTTAATACCATTGCATTGCATTGGGTGACCAGCTCTGATTCTGATTGCGAGTTATTTATAATTGGAGAACCTGTATATCGAGTACCTACATTGCATTATAGATCTTGGTTTTGCTTGCTTGCATGCTCTATGTTATGTTGTTATGTTATGTTAGTTACATTTACATCACATCAGATGCATCCCCTTCCCTTCTCAAATACTAGTACCAATCTCACCAGGAAAACATGACAAAACAAAAGTATTTAGCACCGCCGTGCCGCTACATCATCATCAAAGAGAAGAGAGGAGAGGAGAGGAAGAATTTAATTTTGATCACTGCAGGTGAACTGATTGCCATTACATTACATACTAACTATATTATGACTTTCATTCTCAGTGATTATTTCTTGATTTCTTCGTTAGTTAAATATTGGCATGGTATATACAAACTATGAAGGTATTTATTTACTACTACCTACTACTCCTCTTACTACTGAGACTATAAGGACACATCCACACAAATATAGATACCGTATACAAATAAACAAACCATCATTATAAGTGATTCTACATGTTCTGCTGGTCTGTATCTGCCTGTTTGTACTTCTGTACTCTGCTTCATAGCTAAAAAGTGAAGTGTATCTTATCTTCAGCTCAAGTGTGAAGTTCAAGGAAATAAAGATATATAGGTATATATATTCCTGTTATTATTAAGCTAGATTATTATTTAACTTAACAATAGACGTCGTCGGCACTTTGTATTTATTAATTTATTGCTTCTGCTCTAAGTTAGGTAGGTAGTTAGGCGTTAAATTAGTTAAATGCAATGCAAAATAGGCTTAAACTACTCTAAGTATATTTTCTATGTATGAATGTATGATTGATAAGTAAGTATGTATATGTATTGTATATGTATATATATATATGGTAGGTATGAATGGATGGGTGGACGGAAGGAATGTAGAACCTATATACAGGCAGATAATAATGTATCTGTAGTACAGCGGCATTTTCAGCCCATTTTTTAATCTTCCGTTTGCTCTAACTCTGTTCTACACTATGATGTTACTTCATATATGAGTGCATAATGATATGAAAAGCATTAACACCCAACCAAAGTCAATCAAATGGACGAAAAGGGATGGTTTCATTTAATGCTGATGGGGTAGTAGTAGTAATGCAATGTAATGATAAAGTTTAAATCAACGGGCTTAACGGTAGACCTTGTGCAATAAAAATTGGAGAAAGATGAAGCAAGCAGGCATTGTACCACAAAGGCAAATAAAAATTAACATACATGAGGCGACACAGAGGACTGGAATTGAATCTGACTTTATGGCAATCAAAGATGGGAATGTAAGCCTTGAAAAGGGGAAGAAGCAGATTTTCAAGCTCTATTACACCTTTTATATATATTTATATATTATAATTATAATATAATATGCATATTTTTATGTACCTATGTGTATATATGAGTAAGTTTTATTGTTTTGTATACTATGCGACTCGCTATTGTTGCTGTATAGTTCTGTAATAATATTCAAGACTAAAGCAATAAAAAATTAAGGCATCGTTTCATCCATTCCAATACTGAAAATGAGCAATGATTTCACACCTGTCGATTAAGAGCCTCGTGAATTTAGACTCGTGATCGTGTCGTGATTACTTCCCATCCATTTCATCCACCAGTCCAAAAAAGCTCATCACCATCACTATGCACTCTAACTATATAAAGTAAGTGTTTTGGCAATGGAAAGGAAAGAAGAGAAAACCAAGAGCATATAAATTGTACATGGTAGAAAAACTGTGTGAGTGTGAGTGAGTGCAGAGGAAAAAGTGTACTGAGGTTTATTACAGTCAGATAGTACGACTCCTGCAATGCAATGCATGGTTTGGTTTTTAGTTTCTGCTCTTCTCTTGAGATTCTTCCCAATTGAATCTATTCCAATCTCAACTCCAATCCAATCCAACTCAATTCCCAGTGATGGCTTAGCTTTGTATGTATTTCTCTACAATTCATCATTTGCTATGCGGTGACTGCGATTTAAATGCTAGTATAGTGTAGAATTATCACATCCTTAACCAATGGCCAGAACACCACTAGTCCATTCACAGGTAGTATGCCAAACTATATACACAATACAAGACAATCACCAAACAGCAAAGAGTCAGAGGAAAAAAGGAAAGGGGTTAAAATCTAGCTATCATCTTTACTTCGCCACCACCACCATCATCATCACCACCAACCATGTACTATAAGCGTAAACCATACAAACTAACAAACTTCAAAATTTTTAAACAGACCCCCAGTGTACATTGCCCCGTGGCAAAATTTTAGTCAGTGTGGTTTAGATTCGGCTGGGGAATTTATACACAGTCAGCCACAACACAGAATACAACTCATAAACACAACACAAAATCATGTCTTCGTTCCTTCGGCTGGGTCGGGTCTTAGGCAGTCAACCCCTGATGGGTTCGAAAGCCAAACCAAGCGAAAAGCAATCCAAGTAAACTACTGAGTCTATAATATAGCTAAGTCAAGTCAAGTCAAGTCAAATCTTAAAAGTACAAGCGAGGAAAAGCATTGAATTGAAGCCGCAAGCCAAGCCAAGTCAAGTCAAACCAAGAACAAGCTAGCCGCTCAAGAATATTATAGTGAGAGACATAGACATTTGCCAGCAACAACTTGTAGCCAGCAAGCAAGAAATACAATATACAATGCAAGTAGTATTCACTTCACATTCATATAATATTATAGGTATATACAATATACCTACTCCTACTACTACTACTACTACTACTACTACTACTACTACTACTATATTATAGCCTCCCGTCCGTCACATCACAACACAACAGAAACTCGAATCCACTCACTAAAGCGAGTTTCAATTGAATTCATTTCAGTCTCATACAGTTATCAGAGTGGATAGGATCGTCGAGAAGACTCTGTGACTGACATTTGCATTGCACTCCAACACTGCTACTACACTACGAAGATATTACACTTACTATATACATTACACACTGTATTACCCCGGATTACTGTACGAAACTGTAGTGCATGGCACTGTACACTGTAGTTTAACTTACGACGTCGTAAAGTAAAGTACTGCTGCTAAGTGCTAAAGCTAGCTGAGTGTACATAATATAATATAGTAAATATATACGGACTACCTATATACATTACTGCGTGAATGCACGTTATTCTTATAATAATTTGTAAGAAGAGCTCTGCAAAGACGTTGAGTTGTTGGCTACAGCATTGGAATTGGAAGTTGGGTTGAGAATAGGACGCTGAGTTCTTGACAGTCATTTCATTTCACTTCTTCTCTTCTTGACTTGTCTCCTTGTTTTCGTGGTTGCCTGAATTTGATGGTATATGGTAATGCAGATGCAGGAGAGAAGCTTTTCCTTTACTCCACTCGACATTGAGTGTTAGTTGGAGTTGACTTGATGCTATCTACTTACTGCAGCAGAGTTGAAGTTACAGTTGAATGTGGGTCACAAATAAGATTCCTCTCGAGTAATTACATCTTTGTGGGATAAAATTGTGATTAAATTTAGAAGGACGGCCGCAGCATAGTTGATTCATTATTACTGAGAAGAGTTGATTGAAGTGTTTTCCATTAATATTGTGACTGTGAGTCGAAGATTTTAATATTGTATAAGCATACTGCAGAGTAGAAGTGGAACTGAATTGGAATTGGAATGACTTATTATTGCTCCTTGCAGACATTTTAAATAAGAGTATCTTATGGAAAAGACAAAAACCAAAACTCAATTAGATTAAGATTGCGATAGATTATATACAAGCATTATAAAGTGTAATCTAATCTCAGTTACAGAACAAACTTTAGTAAAGTAAAGTTAAACGAAGAAAAGTACACTGTTGCGTTAGTAGTAAAGTAAATTTTATTTAACCGCCTTGTACTTTTGTGTTCTGTTCTGTACTGTACCTCCTGTTCATTATTTTGGAAAGTTGGTCAACTAAGCTGAACTTTTGGAAAATACAGAATAAGATACATTCCTACTTACTTGTTGCCATTGTGCCTGTATAATTACAGTGGAGATTGAAATAGTTTGGTTTGAATATTTTTGGACTTTGAACAACCGTCCGAATTGATTCTATTTGACCAAAGCCTCAACGAAAACGTCAACGTTCAAGGAATCAGGTTAGTCCTGCTTTTACTTTACTTGTAGTCTTGTTAGCCATTTCACAAATTTTTTTTATGAGGACTGTTCTACTTTTCTTTTTAAATATGAAGTATTATTTATTAGTAAAGATAAGGATAAACAGATCTAGGTAGTATTTGTTTTATAGGCTCAATGCATTCAACAGCTATGTGGTATAATTTTTTGAGTTGACTTGAAGCAAATCTTGTTTTGCAGTAAATTACACTATAGTAGATGACATATTGCATTCCCTTTTGCCTTGCGTTGCTTTGCTTTACTTTTCTGAGTGCTCTGCTCTCCTTGTCAAATATCCTGCTTGTGGCCTGAATTGATGACGTCAATATCCGAAGAAATGAACCAATGAAATGATGTATTACATGTGAGGTACTCAAATACTGTTTGAAGGAACTACCTTCATAGAATTTACTTGATCTTCCAACTGATATTTGTTCTGTCTGTAGGTAGACATTTACCTTTTACCTTCCTGTATGTGAAAGATACATTCATTTTCAGTCAGTCAGTAGTACAAGGTTTAGGTAGGCAAGTAGGTAGTAGGTACTCTACAGAAGGCATTTGAAAATGGAGGATACAATAAACCCTTGCATAGTAGTTTAAGAATTCTAAGTTCACTTTCTTTCCCTTTCCATTTTTTCCTTTCAAACATGTGGGGTACTTAGGAGTTGAAAGTTATGTAGAAAGGCCAGGTGGGAGCTGAATTGAACTGGAATGATGGCTGGTCTGGAGTTTGGTTAGGATTAGGACTGCACTGCACTGGAGTCGGAGAACTGGATGTGTATAGGGATAGTAATGATAATGCTCAAATTGTACTGCGTGCCTTCATGAAAGTTTCTCAGGTAGGGGTAGTTTAGTTTTTCGTCTATAGGTAAAAGGTTCATATCTACTATTTCTATCTGACCATCTACAACCATCAAGGAAAATGATGCTTCTAGTCCAGGTCAATAAAATCCCAGAGGATTTGGGATTCCCAAAAGTACACTTCAGTATATAGGTAGATATTTTTTGGAAGAGAAATAGTACAAGCATTTTATTTTCTAACATGTCAGTAGAAAATAAAGAAAAATTGAGTGTAAGTATACGAAATGAGATCACTATGATATTATAAACATATGGCACAATGTTCAGACGATGTTTAAACTTTTCAACCAGAATTCAATCCAGACTAGATACACTACATGGACACAAATAGAGAGCACATATTTAGTCTTTAGTCTAGTTTTGATTTATTTCACGGTTAATTTTCATGATAAAATGCTGTCTTGTCTTATACATTAGAGTCGTCGTCTTTCTTGAATTGGCTTCACTAGACTTGGTTTTGGAGTGAATTTTAAACGGTTATGATTTTAATTCACACACACCGTGTATGATAAGCCAAATTATTCTAACATACAAGCAGCCATTCACTATTAATGTATCAAGTGAACAATTAAGGAGAGGAGAGAAATTAATACCTCCTTCATTCATTTAGAAAGCATCCATTTCTCTCTACATGTCTGCCTCTATATACATTCAAATCCGTTTTCGCACCAAATTAGTAACTTTGTGTATTTCATAATTATCGTCTAACCTACAGCCTTTAGAATAATATAATAGCAGTAAGAGTGCAAGTCATACATTTAACTTAACTATTCTTGTGTGAACATTTCTAGTACGATGTATGTACAATGTACATATATATATATATACGTCAATCTCATAACTAACGTTACACACTATTATTATAACACATTTTAATAAGTGAACCGTGTATGAAATTACTTCGAAGAATACTTCCACAATTAGACATACTCATTAATAGATCAATGTGGAACAAAAGTAGACATCCTAGCCATAATAGGAGAATATTTTTAATAATACCAAATACCAGTAATACCTAATGCCTTCTATAATACATTCAACATTCACATTCTACGTTGTTACATATCACACAAGTACTTCAATACAAGAAATGTTCATACCGGTACTACTGGTACTCTCTACTACAACAACAACAACACCAGCAACACTCACGTCAATCAGTATTATATATTTATATTATATACATATACACATAGCCATAACTTAAGAACTTGCCGGACAAGGAAAAATTAGTTCAACTGATTGTTGTTTAATTATTGTATCGTTTCAGATTATTCACTTATCGCCATGCTAATTTAATTTTAGATTACCTATAACCTACTAGAGTACTATGGAATGTAATTGTATAACTATAGGTATGCCAGATGAATTATTTACAATTTTTCACTCTCAGACACGGTATAGGAATGTAGATGTGTATACTATAGGAAGAGATTAAAAATAGGATAAATGTTCAGGATATGGGTATAGTAATAATAATATGAGTGAGTTAGAAACCTCTGATTCTCATTGTGTACTTAACTTAGGTATGTATTTAATGTAAGAGAGTAAGTAAGCATAAGTGTACCTATTACCTATTATGTGTATTTATTTATAAAGGTGGTAAATGGATGATAGCATCCACAGCATATATTATATGGTATTGTAGTAATAGTAATAATATTAAGTATATATATATATTATATATGTGTGTGTGTTTTCTCATGTTTTAAGTTGTTTTGTCTTAGGTGAAATAAAATAAGAATAATAAGAATAGAAGTAGAAGTAAAACGTTGAGTGAGACTGACTCACTATAAGTCGTAAGTTACAAAGTAATGTTCATAGGACTGAACGTGAAGAAAAGTGGAATCTGTAAAAGTAGATTGGTCATTTGATTTGACTTGGTGTGGTCGTTGGAATGAAGTATAATCTAGTGTAGTAGTAGTCTATATAAACTGCTCTGATCTATGTTGTATTGTGTTTTTCATTGTTCCTAAACTGCTTGAAGTATATTAATACATA
>JAAXYV010000330.1:0-13072 GCA_036851875.1 Novacerus sp. FZ-2019
AGAGTTGTAGTTGTAGTAGTAGTAGTTTTAGTAAGGGACATGCATAGGTAGGTATTGAATTGATATAATATCATGTTGGTGGTGGTGGTGGTGGTGGTAATGGTAAACCTACCTTATATATACTGTACACCCTTCTTGATACTATTGCATTACAACTTACAACAGCAGTAATAATAATTATGCACAAGAGCCCAAAGGGGTTTCATAGTACCGTTACAATGCCCCGGTGTGATGTGGTTACATTTTACTCGTTTCATTCCTTTCTTTCCTCTTCTTACCTTTGGGTTCTTATAATATTGTAGTACACTACTCACTAGACTACACTACACTACAGATATTATATAGTACGTAATATTATATAGATAGATATATGTAAGTAATATAAGCTCATTCACTTCTCAGCCTGAGAAGCTTTGCCATTTCGTTTCATTACTTCTTTCTATATGGTCATTTCTTGTTCTCAGCTGTTTTATGTTGTATAGCATCCTATAGCCTTTGATTCTATCACACCTATATAATTATAACTGAATCAAGCTGTATATAGTTCTTCTTCAACGAAAAAACTATGGTAGAATTTCTAATAACAGATTTCAAAGCTAAAATGAAGCCCTGGATGATGATGATGATGATGATGATGATGATGATGAAATGAAGTCAACCGTTAAAGATCTTCTATTAATTTCACATTAAACTTTTTTATTAGACCCTTGCCAATAATACAAATTGTTATTGTGGGGAGGGCTAGTTTACGATTTTTTTTTTACCGATTTGTATTACCACCAAAAGAGTTTTGGTTTTGTGGCTTCTTTATGAATTGGTTGAAAGGTGAACTAAATTGTGTTGAACCTATTTTTGATACGGAGGTGTGACTTGACTTTTTCATTTGGTTTAGCAATTGGAATGGAATTGGAATGCAGGAAATAATTTGCCATCTATTCATTCTATTCATTTTTTTTATTGCAACCAATGTAATGACACGCAATGCTATAGCCGTATATATGCTGTCGCACGTATCATCATGATTAGCGCATAGATCAGATCAGAATGAACATCTTCAATATATCAACGAGTGAATAACATAAATACCAACCAACGACCAACCCGCATACCAAACTTTAATCATACCATAGCATACCATAGAATAGTATAACATATTGTAGCAATAATATGACAAGTATAACAGCATCTTCGTACTGCGTTTTCTATTCCTTGTTTGTCCATTGCATCCTTCTCAAATTCTGAGCTGAGCTGAAAACGACAATCAGTCCATCCAGCTAGGATCTCAGTTCACAGTTCAGTTCAATGCTCATACTTACCTACTACTATACAAAACACGATGGTCATTCTTTCCCCATTATTCATTTTTACAGGATAAGATGAGTTGCAAGAGCAACAGCTTGAGGCAATTTTGGCACAACAATACAATAGAGCATTGCAATAATAATATGTAGTCTAGTAAGTTTAAAAGCATGATTGCAAATGTTTTGTCTTGACTTGAGAAATGTTGATTTTGTATATTGAATAGCTTGTTAAATCTTACTATGTGTTGAGTTCTTTTTACTGATACTGTTGCATGGGTTGGGTTTTACACAGTAAACTAAACTTTACCAGACTGATGAAAATACAATGCCGTTGTTGCTGTGGCTATTTAGTTTGAACCGTGTTGGCTTTGCTTACTTTGGGTTTTCCTATAGTTCTCTGTAGGTAGGCTCTTTACTTTATACTTTTCTTCACAATACCATTGGCCATTGACTAAAATCCTGATTTGTGAATCGAAGTTCTTGTCTTGTCTTGATTGTCTTATTGAACTGGCTTTCTTTGCTTTGAATTTTACCTTGTTGGTCTTCTTGGCAAAGCTTCAGCTTAGTTGGTTGTTGGGTTTCGTTTTTTATTGGCTTTGACTTGGTTTGACAACGGGACCTTTGCCTTTTGCTACTTTAGCATATTGACTTTGACTTTGAACTGCCTTGAGATGAGAAGGATTGAACAATGAAGCTTATAACTGGCTAGGCTTTTCCTGATGTATTATCATATTAATGTAATAAATGAGTCATTGGAATGCGTTTGAATGTATGACGATAGTCGTGAAGTTGTGGAATGTAGAATGTAATGTAATAATGTTAAGTGTAAAGAGCTAGGCTGTTGGTAATACTAATACTAGTGGGTTGGGGTGTGTTCGTGTGTGTGGTGGATATAGGAAGGCAGGTAGTGGGTATTAGAGTGTGGCGAATACACGTGTACACTTTAATAAGACGTAAGGGCAGACCTGGTGTTAGAAATTAAAATTTAGTTTACTGTATAAAATTAAATTAGAAAACAGTTATTCCATGCAGACAGACGCCGTGGTTATGTTTATAGGAGGTATAGTAGGATATGGTGTACGGCGTCGTGGAGTCATGGACTATATTATAGAGTGAGTATGTATGTATGTACCTATGTAGGTAAGGCTGGAATATAAAGAGCCGGCTACCGTTGTTTCTCATTGGCTGGCTTGACCGAATTCCTTCTGAAAGCTATATTTAGACTTTTGTTGAAGTTTTAAGTTGCTTAGTAAGGTAGTGTAAGGTTTAAGAAACGAAATGTGATGCATTTTGTATAAACAGGATCTGAAGTGTCTTGGTATTGTTGTGCTATGAATAATTATTTTTGTGACTTACTTGAGAATGCATTATGAATAACTCGAGGTGATAAAAGTTTAGAGATTTTGTAATGTATTATTACCAAGTGTGTTCTTGATTTATAATGTGACAAAGTAGGCTGGAAATATGCATAACTTTAAAGATTGAACGAAGTTTAGTCGTGATGATGAATTAATTTAAATATGAACGTGAGATTTCATTGTTCCTTGTTACTCATATGTTATTTTTATTTACCCTTATGAGCAGGAAGTCCGTGGAGGGTACATGTTATGGAAAGTGCTGACGGCGTGATGGAGCCGCCGAATGATTCCCGCCAAGGTGACTCTGGAGATTATATGGTGATCAAGGGTGACCCTGTTCGTCATGTTCGATTCGGAAAAAATGCTACTTTTGAAATTAGTGCTCCAGGGTTTAGTCGAGAATCCGTCGATATCACTGTTTTAAGTAGGTTGCTTTTAATTTTGCTTGAAGTTTATGATTACTATAAGTTTATTATTTCATTGGTTGGGCTATAATTAGTTAATTGTGTAAATATTTTAATTTTTGTCATTAGATCCTGCAAGAAAACCACTTTCATACAGACTATTAGAAGAGGGAAGTGGACAATTTGTTTTAGAATTTATCCCTTCTGAAGTAGGAACTCATGTAGTTGAAGCTCTTGTGGCTGGAAGACGGCTATCTGTTGTTGCCAAAGTGTATAACTCTTCACTCATTCGAGTTGTTGATGTTGCACCCGGTGTTGTTGGACAAACTGCTCAGTTTAAAGGTACGATATTTCTTCCTTATTGGTTTTCTTACTGACAGTAAGAAATCATTTCCAGAAAATAATGTCGCCCTTTATAGCGGATATACGACTGATAATTAGTTATGTTTTAAAATATTACAAAGTCGGCGTCCTTTTGTTTCAAATAAAATTAAAAATATTGCTTTGATAAAAATAAATTGAAAATTCAAACGAATGTATTTATTTTGTAGTGGATGCTTCTCAAGCTGGAGAAGGTCAACTGGAAATATCTATAAATGATGGTGAACTACCAAATCAAGTTCGTGTTCTCGGAGGAGGTTGTTGTCTTGTCTCCTTTACACCAGAACAAGCCAAACCCCATGCAATTGACATTAAATTCAATGGAGAAACAATTCCCGGATGCCCTATAAACTGTCAAGTAGCAGACACTCGACAAGTGGCTGTTTCCCTATCAGGTCTGGAACTAATTCCCGTGCATCAAACTTCAAGGTTTCACATAGCAGTGGATGGCTCTAGCTCTGCAGAGCTGGCAGTATCTGTCAAAGGACCTAGTGGAGATTTACCTGTAAAAGTGTCTGGATCAGTTCGCTCTGGTTTTACTGCAGAGTTTACACCCAGAGAAGTTGGTCCTCATTCAATAACTGTTCATCATAATGGCTCACCAGCCCCTGGCACGCCTTTTATAGCAAAGGCTTATGATGCCAAGAGAGTATATGTTAGCCCCGTTCCCAGAGGAGGTTTGGGAAGGAGTATTCAGTTTACTGTTGATGCCTCTCAAGCTGGAGAAGGAAATTTGGAAATAACTATTGAGGCTAAAGGAAGGAATGTTCCCACTCAAGTTCATCCGCAAGGTTAGTTATCTCATTATAAATAATATTATGTAGACACCATTTGAAAAAGATATACCTATACTGAAACATAAAATACTGTGGAAATTGATTAGATATTGTTTTCTTTAAAGTGGGATTGTGAAAAATGCTGGTAAATATATGACTGTTTAATTAATGTTTAAAGGGGGAGCACGTTTTGCAGTGAGCTTCGTCCCGTTGGAGCCCGTAGATCATACAGTAACGGTAACCTTTAATAAAGAGCCAGTTCCAGGCTCTCCATTTGTTGCAACAGTGTCAGCTGACCCAGGTCAAGTTGTTGTAACCGGACCGAGCTTAGCCGCAGCTCCAATAGGAAAAACAGCTCATTTTACACTTAATAACGTCCACAGTTCCCTGGATGATGTTGAAGTGGCTGTTGAAGGTACGAAATGCTCTTTACTAATTATTATTTTCTGTTCGTTAGAAGTTTTATCTCAAACTTTTTTTGCTGGTGACTAACTCTTCATTGTGATATTATTGGTTGAACTCCTCGTTATTCCATCATCTTGATAACAATGGAAATTCCTACCAGAGCGAATATATGTGAGTACATAAGTTTGATTTGATGAGAGGAATGAATGTCATAAGAAAAGAAGGAGAGAAATTATTATATATTTTTTTTTTATTATTTTGCTAATTGAAGCCATATGCATGTTTCTGTCGGTATGTCATGTTTCCATATGCATGCAACTTTGCAGTGCAAAGCAAAGCACAGCGGAGCCAGTTTAAAAAATAAATCCAAGCCTAGAAAGCTTAGCACGGCATGCACAATGCACATAAGTTTTTTGCATGATTTTGCACGAGTAATAGAAAGAAATGAAGTGGAATGGAAAAAAAATCTAGAAAATACGGAAGGCTGCATGCATTTTACATTTATTATGATAATACAACTACATTAGGCTCATTTCCATTTCCATTTCTGTCAGTTGTGCCAGTAGAGTAAGGATGTTCGTTCGGTTGGGTATACTTACTACTTACTATTCTTTGTTCTTTGGTTGGTTGCACGAACGAACTGAGCTAAACTGAAGTGAACTACAGTTGAAAACTAGCACTCAAAGTTTAGTTAGTTTCGCTATGTGACTTCATTATAAATTCATGGGGACTGACTGATGAATAATAAGAAAAAGGAAATAGTATGAGAGATGATGAAGACGATTATGTCATGATAGTGTTGTTCTATGGCTGATGTGAAATTTTAAACAAGCCTGGAAACTTTTTTTTTCTTTCTTTCATGTCGTAATCTATTATATTTTATGTTAGTGGATGAGATTTAAATGAGAGAAGGAAGATAAGGAAACTTCCCTTGGGAAGCTCTTGATTATTTTTCATGGTTTTTATTAATGCTACATGCTTTTGATTTCAGTTCCCTCAGTTGAGTTCGGTTGAGTAATTTTTGAGAATTGTGATAAATTTATCGTTATGTATGTTCTTCGTACATTATGCTTTACCTAGGAGCAGATCCCTTTTTATTTTTTTACTAGAGCAGGAGCTATAATTGATATTGTAGAGAGTTGGGATGGGTTAAATTATCGGTGTAGTGAAAATAAGTTACAACTAAAGTAAACGATATAATGAGATTAATCCTCTTGATTCAATTTTTAGAAAGGTCAGACAGATAAGTCATGTTTTGATTTCTTCAGCAAATCTTGTACAGTAAAAGAAATAATAATTGAGAAATGAACGCTGAAGTAATGAATGTTTCAGTGAAATTTAATGAATAGTAGACAGCTGGTAAAATATATGCCAGTGTGATAGAAAAAGATTTAGTGTGTGTCGACGTTGGTTGGAGAAATATTCAGCTCTGGATTCGAATTATTATTTTTTTGTTGTTGTTCATTACTAACCTCTTCAAATGCTGTCTTTCTCGTTTCTGATTGCCATGTGTTCTGGTTTTTCTTTGTGTTTTCACAGGACGTCACTCTTCCTCTTCTGCTACTACTTTCCAATACAGAGATAGGCGGTATTAGGAAAACTCTAAAATAATATATAAGTGAATCTAGAATTAAATTGGATTAGAAAATAGACTTAGAAATTCAGTGCTACAAATATTTTGTTGTTCACATGTAATCTCTCACAAAGAAAATTAGAGAAAAAGAACGTAAGTAATAGAAACAATTCCTTCAAAATCAGATAATGATCTGGCTACATGTCTTTCTGTACCACCTATTTTCGTTTCATTGTTCTTCCTCCCTTTGTTATAAAAATTTCAAAAACAGTAAATCATTTAGCTTTTAAATGCTAACCCACCTTAAATGACTCAAAAAATTGTAGTTAAGATAGTTTAGTAATTTGTGGAGTTATAGTAATAGTAGTATAGTAACATTTGTAATTCATTTCTATGGCCTTTATGATGTAAATATTTACACACTTCTATAGTTCGATAGTTACTTACCATACTTAATATTAATTTGCATGTGCTTAACGCGCACAAGCTTGTAAAGGGGGTAATGCATTGTAATGTAAATGTAAGCTGTACAGTTAATTGAATAATCCCTTTGTGTTTTTTGTATTGCTGCGGAGAATATAAATAATTTAAATTAATTTTCTGAGTAGGGTGGGACTGGGGGTATTGCTAAGAAATTCAGAATAAAGCTTCTTTTTTTTAACTCTTCATTATTTCAGCTTTTTAATTAAAACTTTTGTTTTAAGCGTTTTTAATTCAAGAGACAAACAGAGCTTGTGTATTGTATTTAATGAAAACGAATTCAGTTTAACTCACAAAAAAATTTAGAACTGACAGTGGCACTTTAAAATAATTATTTAGACTAATCCAATTAATATTTGTGTTGCAGTTTGTTAAACATTAAGAGATTATTATTGGGTTGCTTTGCTTGCAGTAAGCTTTTTATAGAATAGAATAGACTTAATCTTCTAAATTTTACCTTTGCTTCACCTCACCTCAATTTATGTAAATGTGGTTTTGGTGCCAAATGAAGAATAACGTTGTGCCATTTTACAAATGTTAACCCAAATAACAACCAAATCATCGCAAGGTTGAGTTTGTCTGTTTGTACATAGAATACCTTTATACCTGTCGTAACTAACCCAAACCTAAACCAAACCGTAACTGTGGAGTGGTGTTGATTATGTTGAGCAGAGTTGAGGTACCTTAATTGTCTCGTGGTTAATTAACCGTAAACGTAACATTTTACCCATATAATGACTTTAATGTAATTTAATGTAACATATAACCGTGCGTAAAACGTGGTCGGGAGTCGGGAGGGAGTGGAATGTGGAATGGAATGAAAGCCAAGCTTGTTTTTATTTATTTTTAACATTTATTCTATATCACAGCATTACTTGATTTAACCTATCTAACACTTTAATGGGAAAACTTTTATCATTACCTGATTACTTATTTACGTCATTTTCACTATGCGAGATAAGCAGGAGAAATAAAAACTAAAGATTACACTTAAACTAGTTCAATATTTCAAGTAAAATATTAATTACATTTTACATACAGCTTATATTTCGAACTACAGAAATTTGGTTCCATACAAGTGCTTAATGTTTATTTACTTGTTTTCCACATCATTAATTAATAATAATAATAATATTATTTGTTTAGAGTATACCTAATAAATTGGTTTGGAAATAAAATATTCTCACTGTCAAAACAGACGGTTTTGTCTTTTAAATACATATTGTTAAAAATCAATTGTATAGCTATAAAGTAGATTTGTAATTGTAAATGCGTGAAATTGGCCCAAATCTTGTAGAAGTAGAAAACAGCTTCTTTTCGTTCTACTCTTCTACTCTACTCTATTGTCAAGAATTGTAATACTGTCTTTAAATACTTTACCTCACTTTTGGCTTGACTGAAACAAACATATCAGATCAGACAATCCCTTTCTTTTGCACTAAATTCACCTATACATATATCTACCTAAATGAGTTTTTGAGGTTAAGAAGGAAAGAGGGAAACTGGATGCAATGTAGGCGGAGGCACAATGACTACACAGTTTATTTTAGAAACTGCCGACTGATTTTTAGTCGTCTTGTCATGTCTGCCGCAGACTTAGTAGACTGTACTGTACGTACTGTGTGGTTAATTAGCTTTCTGACAATTTTCATGTGAGTTGAAAAAAAAAGCAATGTTGCAATCTACAGTACGATTGAGTGACTGACTGTTTTACGCACGGTTGTTTGTTGACGACAATTTTTTGGACTTTTCTCCTTGAAACTGACTGTAGGACCAGGTGCAGTGCCAATACCAGCTCAAGTTTTGGAGAAGTCGAAAAACACTTTTGGAGTAGAGTTCACTCCTCGAATGCCGGGAGAACATCGCATTTCCGTTCTACTGAAAGGCACCCCTGTACCGGGGTCACCTTTTGCCTGTAAAGTCTACGATGTTGGGGCAATCAAGGTCAAGGATACGGACAAAGGAATTGTTGGCAAACCTGTTACTTTTCTGGGTAAGGTAACACTTTTGATATGTTGATATATAATATAATTTAAATTTATGAAGCTTAAAACTTTATTCACTGGCTGACGAATGAAGTTGAATGATTACATATTGCTACATTGGAGAAGGGTTGTGAACCATGTTTTCGTGTCATTATACAATTTTATAAATTAATTAAGCTGTACCAAAAAACTGAAGCTATAGTTTGAGAGAGAAGAGCAAGCAGTAAGAAAAATACTACTTTATCAGGCAGGATGCAAACAAGAAATTCGCAATCATATAAGATTTATCTTTTACAGTGGAAACAAGCCAAGCAGGCCCAGGTAACTTGGAAGTGACTGTTAATGGAGGTCAAGTGCCAACCTCAGCTCAAGCTCAAGGAAGCCACACTTACGCAATTTCCTTTACGCCAAAGGAAGCCAAAGCACATTTAATTGAACTGAGATTCAACGGAGAGGATATTCCCGGTAAGAATAATATAATTTGATAAAATGTAAACGCTCCAATACTGATATAATCTTTAGGATTTAGGAGAATTTAGTTTGTATTCATATAAGAGGAAATCATATTCTGGTGCCTATTTATGTTATGTGAATATGCTTTGAAATAATCTTATTTACGATTGACTGTAAAAGGTTTTGTGGAAGATTTTCCAACCAAGATATTAACTTGTCTTGTAAAACGTATTGTATTTGGGTTTGCAGGAAGTCCGTTCAGATGTGAAGTTATTGATACCTCTAAAGTCACAATAACTGGAGAAGGACTTGAAAAAGTTCCCGTAGGACGACGTACAACTTTCTTAATCGAGCCGGAAGGTTTTCTAGGGACACCAGAAGTAAAAATTACTGGACCTTTGAAGAAAACGTTACATTCATCTATTCAGATTCCATCTGACAATAAGTTTTCGGTTGAATACGTTCCAGTTGATGTTGGTACGTTTGTGGGATTTAAATTTAATGTTTTAAATAAAAACTATTGCAGACCTGGATTTTAAAAACAAGGCAGAAAAGGATAATAAGCCTTTCACTCGGTTAAAATAATTTTTATAAAAGTACATTAAATAGATCTGAAATCTTAGTTTGGTGACCTTTACGAGATGAGTAATGAGGATTATACGTAAAATTGCGGTGAGTAATGAGTTCGTTTTTTATATTATTACGTATATAGGTGATCACACTGTGGAGGTGTCAGTTGGTGGGCAGGCGGTCCCAGGAAGTCCATTTTTGGTCAAAGCGTATGATGCAAGTAAAGTTAAAGTAGCTGACATCAGGTCTGGTATTCGGGGCAAACCGGTCTACTTCTCAAGTATGATTCATTTAACACTAAAATTATGTTGTTTTCTTTTGCAACTGTCACTATCATAAAGATTGATTCTGATTCAAATAGTTTTGTTAATTATTATTTTATTTTGATATGACTTAATTATATTTTGATTCGATGTAACATGGATATTTATTTCCTGTTTATAAGTAACTTTATATTTGTCAAATTTTAGTTGATGCAAGTCAAGCTGGGGCCGGAAACTTAGAAATAATCGTTTCCGTTGGCGGAAGAAATGTTCCAAATTATGTACAAGCAGAAGGGAATGCTAAATTCCGAGTAAATTTCCGTCCTCATGAAGCTGCACCGCATACTTTATCTGTACGATTTAATGAAGAATCGGTCCCAGGGTCACCTTTTACGTGCAAAATTACTGATACCAGTCAGGTTTCAGTTATAGGGACTGCTCTGAAGTCTGCAGCTGTAAATCAATCAGGAAACATCACTATTGATCCGCAAGGTTGATATTTAACACACAACCTTTGTAGCTATAATTCTATAGGATAATTGGTTAATTATATTTGTTTGTCTTCCAGGTGCTGAAGTATCTCAATGTAATGTTATGGTTCTAAGTCCTTCCGGAACACATTTGCCCATTAATATGACTGGGGCACTTCCAGACAAAATCCAAGCTGCTTTCACACCCACGGAAGTTGGTAAGGACTAAATAATGTATTTAGGTACTTAAAACGATAACGGATTCAGATTACAAACATGTATTTATTTCAAGGTCCGCATTCAATATCTATCGCTCTGGATGGTGAACCAGTTCCTGGAAGCCCATTTAATTGTAATGTGTATAATGTGGCACGAGTTCGTATAACTGGACTGAAAGATGGAAAAGTTGGAGAAGCAATTACATTCACGGTGGATGCTTCTCAAGCTGGAGAAGGAACTTTGGAGCTCGTGGTCACAACAGGGAAGCAATCATTAAGGGCAGAAGTTACAGCAAGAAGCCGTGGTTTATACGACGTCACTTTCGTGCCACAAGAAACCACTGTACACTTTGTCAATATAACCTTTAATGATGTGGACGTACCGGGAAGTCCTTTCGAATGTGCCATTGAGGAGTCATATACTACAATTAATGGGACCTCTGGGTTGGAGTTAGAAAGCATTAGTGACAGCTCACTAGTTCAACAAGGAATTATTTCAACAGGACTGGAGGCTGTTATAGCTGGGACTACAGCGTTTATTGATTTAGAGAAAAAAGGACCCGAAATGCCAGAAGTGACTGTACAAGGTTAGTAGTATTTGTCTTCTTCCACCTGTGATTTGTTAATTTTAAGTTTAAAACAAGATATAAATTATTTCTTATTAATGTTTGTAGCTCCCGATGGAACCAGTACTGTTAGAGTTAGAACTCGAACTTTACCATCAGGATATTTAAGAGCTGAATTCACACCTGATCGTGTTGGAACATATGATATATCCATTAACGAAGGTTCTCGAGCACTCATTCTACAGCAGCCGTTGAAAGCCAAAGTGTTTGATCCGTTGTTAGTACGCATTCGGGATAAAAGTGAAACTGCGGTTCTTGGTCAAGATTACAGTTTTAAAGGTAAGCACTACAAACCTCATTACGCATGATTAAAAGTTTTATTGCAAAAGGCAATTAAAATAATTGAACCTCTGTTGCCGCTTGAAAAATTGTTTGAGGCAATGTCTATTTTGTGTTGTGTAGTTGACATTTCAAGATCTGGTCTGGATCCTGAATTGGATGACATTGTGGATGTGAAAGTCAAAGCAGGATTAGGCGACGTTAGATGCACAAAAAGAAACATGGGGAATGGAATTTTCCTGGTCAACTTCAAATCTATTCTACCACTTACCCACAGAGTGCATGTACTATGCCATGGATTCAATGCAAAGGGTTGCCCGTTTGATTTAGTAGTGGCTGATAGTGGTCTTCATTCTAAAGATACTGTGGCTACTGGGTCTGGGCTTTATCTTGCACGTTGCGCCCGGTCAGCTGGGTTTACTATTCTTACGAAAGGTGAGAGAAGTTTGAAACGGCATTTGTAATAAATTTTAAAAGTTGTTAACTGTTAGTATATGTTTATCTATACACAATTCCTGCATGGGAGTGAAGTTTAAATTCAAGTACATTTATGTTAACTTCAATACCTAGATTCGTATAGAACATCACGTACTGTATATTAATTAAAATTAATTAAAAGCAGGTTCGTCTGGCAGAGATTTTGATGTAGTAGTGAGTGGACCTGGAGGTGTCGCTGTGCCAGTTAGATGTTATCAACAAAGAGATGGAAATCTTCGAGCAGAATTTTCTCCAAATGCTCCCGGAACCCATGAAGTAGCTGTTTATCACCGTAGTAAAATGGTCAAAGGTTCCCCATTCATGTGCCATGTTTTCGATCCACAAAAGGTTTTGATTGGGTCGATCCCAACTGCTTTGACCGTAGGACAGTCCATTATATTACCAGGTTAGGAGCCTTAAATTAATTTGAACTAAATCAATGTTTATTTGAATGCGTAAACATTGCAATGTTTTTTACAGTTGACTTGAGTCAAGCTGGTAACGCCTTATTGGAATCAGACGTGACAGGACCAGAAGGTTTACCAAAGCCATTGTTTCCCTATAATGACGATAAGCATGGAGACAACGTTCTAAAATTTACACCGAGACGTCCTGGCAAATATAAAATTATGTTGAATTATGGGGGAGAGCCGGTTCCCGGGTGTCCCATCGTTATTCAAGCAGAAGAAGCAGGAGCCGCAAAGGCAGATGGGACTGGTTTGCATTCTGCTCATGTTGCAATACCAGCAATATTTCAAATATTTGGACCGGGATTACCGGGCTCCCCTAGTATCAATGTTGAAGGACCTGATTCAGTGGCCAAATGTGAAGTCAAGCGTGTTGCCTCAGGAGACAAGGACTCAGGACATTTCCAGGCTACTTATGTTCCAACGGAAACTGGTGTGTTCGATGTGAGGGTTACATGGGCTGGAATTGATATACCTGGCTCTCCTTTCCATCCACGTGTAGTGGATGGCTCAAAATTAAGAGTTATAGGTGGATGGGAAGCACACTGTGATGAAAATTCTAGCGAAGAGACTAACGGTAACTAAA
>JAAXYV010000331.1:0-13050 GCA_036851875.1 Novacerus sp. FZ-2019
TCCATATAATATTTTCTTTCAATCTGTTCGTTTACAGTTTATTACGACTCCTTACCTTACATTATCAATAATTTCCAGGTTAATCAATGTTATATACTTAATGTGGATTTAATGCAATCCACTAACAAAATAATAATAAATGATGATAGTAGAACAGTAAGAATATAACAGTACGTACGGTTCAGTACATCATTTAAGTCAAGTTTGGTACAGTCAGTACAGTACGCTTAAATGCTTCAGTTCCATGACACATAATTATGTTGCATGAGAATAGAGTAACATAAGATAGTATATTTTTAAGTATTTGGTGAAGTTCACTGAAGAATAGCTATGCAAATCTTCTAAAGATTGCTTCCAAATGTTGTAAATATTAAGGATATATTCATTTCTTTCTGTAGAATATAATGCTTTTATACTAATGTGTTTCATCCATTACATATCTATAAGTATTATTGGTTAGGTTAAGATTAAACTAAAATACTAAGTAAGAATCGTTGTCATTCTGAATTGCATGGAAATGATGACAGTCTGCTTCAGTTTTTCAACTGCAACACCCTCATTATCGTTATCATCACTCTTGGAGTGAATCAATGGGAGAGGAGAAATTCGTGACAAAGTCAAAGAAACAAAACTAATTATCATGACAATAACAACAAGTTGAATTTGCTTTTGGATTTGGTCGAGTTCAAGGAGCAGAGTTTGCAGTAGTAGAGACGATAACGGATACGGAACGAGAGCTCGTACCTTCAGCAGTGCTATCTCTTCCGGCGACATTTCCTCTTGTTCTTCACCTCCCCCATCCTTCTCTGACAAACCTGGCTCTACATCTTCTCCCACCTATTAAAATTACAACAAAACAAATTAAAATTACAATCCCACACATACCAGTATATTTTAAGAAGTAAAGGTAAAATATTCAAACCAGTGGGTTCAACAGTGAAATCTCACTCCACCCCACTACGCACTTCTTTCTAAGTCTTTGTACAGTGGCAATACATCTCTATTATTCCACATTGCACACATGATGAGTTACGAGTTACTACAAAAATATAAATTCACGGGACAGCACGATTTTATTAAATCGTATTTCTGGATAATTAATTAGTTTGAACTACGCTTTGACTAATAATAGGATTCAAGATCAAATTGTTTCACACATTTACGGCATTACAAACGTAAAGTAACGTTGTAATTATTCTGGTCAAATTAATACAGCTAATGGTGTGCACATATTATTATGTACACAAATATGTTGATCTATCTAAAATATAAAAATACTGCTCTTTAAACGGCATACAGAAAGACACAAAGGTTTTGACAAAACAGAACGACTTTACTTGAATATAATAGTTCACAATAAATGATTACAGAATTAAAGAAATATTATGCTGCTTCAACAATGTTGGTGGCTAAATCAATTTTAACACTAATTTTCGATACACATTTACAAAAACTACGTAGGTAACAATACTTTTCGAACTCACAACTCCATGTGTCATAACGGCTTTCAACCTCAATACCAATAAACACGTTGTTAGTTGCATTTAAGAAAAATCATTAAGAATACTTACAGTACTGATTCTCTTCTTCTGTACCGAATCAGATGGAGTGCGCCTTTTGCGTTTCAGTTTCCTGCTGCGTCTCTTCATCCGTAATGCGTTAAAATCATCTCCAGAAGGTGGCTGAATATCTTCAGGTAGTATCATTGGAACAGTAAACGGTATCACTGGAACTTTGATCGTTACGACTCTCTTCACCACAGAAGCCCCTCTGCTTGAGTCCAATTTCTAAACAATTACAATTTTGTCAATTACAATGACAAAAATGGCAACATTGTTTTCCTCTTCACCACAGTAGTGACTTTAACACATGAATAATTTATTAATACGTTGTCCTGACTAGTAATACCATCAAACACCACTCTCTTTACTACTAAAAGAGAGATAAACTATTTGCTGGTCACTTCCTCCAAACATCCGTGCTTGTCTAAAAGACACTCGTCACTTGTCTCTAATGTATACACATTTACAGAACTAATAATTTAAATTAAAAATAATACTGAAAACTGTATATTACTACGTAATTCAATTAGGTTCGTTCGTCGGTCTAAGAACTACACTATTTGTAAGCAGGATACGCATTCGAAAATGTTCAAAAAATTTCGATAACCTACCTCTCCCAATAATGTAACAATTCTGTTAACTTACAAGTTATCGTTTCAGTGGTTAAAACACAAATGCCGTGGCCCATGAACAATAATGACTAAGTTCAGACACTAAAATCGTACCCCTGATTATTTGAAGCCGCACTTAGATTTGTTTTTACTACATGAATCACCCAATTGTATATATGTACAATAATAAATAAAACAGTTTTGAAAGTTATCTTCTTACCTGGCTTGCAGAGTTCAGATTTGTACTGGATTCCGCTTGGTACGCTTTTGCCGTTGATGTGATTGTAATCGGAGATATGGGATGGTCAGCAGGAACCACCTGGATCACATTGCCCACCTGATAACAAAGTTAAATGAATTCCATATTTCAGATAACTTGACTTAATTGGGAAAATTTCTAATTTAATAATTACCTATTTTTTATAAGTAAGTACTATGATAAGCAGCACAGTAATAATTTTAATTGTAAAGCTGTAGGCACACATTTTCTGCATACTTTTAGCTACAGGCCATTAGAGAAGCAATCAAAGTTATTACACATGCATGAAATTTTGAAAGTAAAGCATGCACATTAATTAAACTTAAAACATAAAAAATATTCACTAATTATATAATTACACATGCATTAATTACAATATTTTTATGACTACTTATAACTCTAGCATCAATATTAATTTTCAAAGAATGCGATGATAAAAATTAAACCAGTGATACTGAAACTAGGTCACACTGGTCTTACTTTGTACTAAAAACGATATAGGTAAGTACTATTAACGCATACTACTAAATTTATTTCATGCACTGCATAAAGTAACTGAAATATTATAATATTTTTCTTACCTGTACAATTTGCGACTGAGGTCTTTGTTGATGTGAATGGTTAGGTACTTGACCAACATGATGCACATAACCAGGTTTTCCATACCCAGGTGGAGGATAATTTCTTACTGCGGCCACATTCCATTGTGCTGGAGGACCAGATGAATGTCCAGTTTCTACCCCATGTTGATGAGGATGTCCTGGATGAGGATGCCCATGAGGTATTGGAGGAAACTTTCCATGCTGCCCTTGCTGTAAATGCATATTATGCTCCTGACCAGGGTGTGTTCCACTGTGATAGTAATGATTATAATAAGGATGCCCCGCAAATCCCCCAGTATGAGTTTTGCTACTCACAGGCTCATCCCTCAAACTAATGCCCATCTCCATTTCTAGCCTCTCGTCCAAAGAAAGTCTCCTTGGAGGAGAATTAAAATCACTACACAAATCACTTTCTACATGCTGTTGTGGGTGATGGTGTTGATGATCCAAATTATGATCCATCAGTAAATCTCTTGAAATTCCACCAATAAAGCTCCCAGTAGAATTATTAGCCAACTCGGAATCACTTATAGTTGAATCTGCATCATTAAGTTGAAGTGGCGGGGACTCTAATTTCTCTTCTGTTGTCAACAACCCTCTACCATCAGACAATATTTTGTCTTCATGCTGGAGATCTCGTTCTCGATCTTCTAATGCTACAAGCTTTCTATCATCCATCAAATCACGTCGTCTTCTCATTCTAATATCAGAGTGATTAATGTATTCTTGTGGTGATCTTAATCTATCCCCTTCCCGCTCCCGGTAGTCTCTATCCCTGTCTCTATAACCCCGTTCGCGGTCTCGATGATCAAGATGATGATGTAACCGTCGTCGATCTCGCTCTAAAACATCCATATGACGCAGCCTGGGATAGTTTTGAATTCGGCTACGTGGACTGATTGATCTAGATCTAGACCTTGATCGAGACCTCGATCTGGATCTTGAGTGAGACCGATTCCTTCTATGACGCTCTCTTTCTCTACGCCGTCCCATTATTATATCATGGGGATGACCACCATGACGACGATTGGGATGACCACTGAATCGACGACCAGGAAGAAGTATTGGAAGTGGTGGTGATCGTCTTCGAGGGCCTCTCTCAACTATTCGGTCTCGTTCATAATTAACACTTGGCCTACGGCTACCACTGACACTGCCTCCATGTGAAGGCGCGCGTCTATGTGGTGAGAAAGAACGAGACCTTGAGCGAGACCGAGATCGAGATCTAGACTCAGATAATGACCTTGATCTAGACCTTACTCGTAAAGAATGGTTAGTAGATCTATTAATACGTTCACTTAAATCACGTTCCCCTCCATCATACACCGTACTCTCTCCTTTGACAATTTGTCCCTCGAATCTATATGGGACATCTGGGAGTTTCTCAACACTCATTTTCGGGGCAAGAAATCCTTCAGTAGGGGTTTTGGCTGGTGAAAGCTTCCCTTCAGTTTGTATATCGACTTGCTGTGGAAGTGGAAGTTGTAATTCCTTTGGCGAAAATTCAATTTCTTCAGTAGCTTCCCTATCAAACATAGCCAATCTATTTCTGTCTAATTTAGTTGCACTGATTTTAAAATTAAGTAACTTCATTGGAGAACCAGTTGGGTCTTCCTCAGACATTTCATCTACTATGGTCAATTTTTCAGGGGTAACCTGCTCCAAATGAGTTTTATCAACAATTACATCATCTTTTTTCTCAGGTGGTGTAGATGGCATGGTTTTAACAACTATAGTTGCAATTTTCTGTTCACCAACTTCTGGTAAAATTAGGTCAATCTTACTTTCTTCTGATCTACTATCAAATTTACACAATTCTCGCATAGCAAAGTTCAGATCAGCATAAAATGGTTCATTGTGTAATTCATCAGGAATGGCATTATTTGTCACTTCAGAAGGCAATGTTTCTTTAATCAACTTTTGCATTTTATGGTCATCCTGGTCAGATTCTGACTCTGTAGTTGGCTCCGAATGATCAGCTGCTTCGAAAGGATCATAAAGGATATTTCCTGAGGGTGGAGCAGTGTATCTGACTGTACTTGCATTCATAGGCTTTATAGTTTCTCCCTCTGACTGAGTTTCCGAGTCAGAATCACCAGAGTCGTCTGTACTTTCGGAACTTTCACTGTCATCAGTTGAGTCACTAGATTGAGAATTTTCAGAATTATCCCGATTTTCTTGCTCGGTATCTACAGATTTTTCGGTTCCATAACCAGATGATAAATGTGACTTATTAACAGAACCTTCCGAAACTTTCATTTCCTCCTCAGAGTCTTCACTCCAATTTGATGATACTGGGTTTGATGTTATTACTTTCGCTGTCGTGGACTTTAATCTACGGTCATTCATATCATGGCCCAATTCTTGTAATACTTTTGGCACTTCCACCGACTTACTTAAAGCTCCCTCAATAACAAGTTCAGCACTAAGTTCTACATTCTTTAATACTGACTGAAGGAGAATATCATTATCAAATGCAGATATTATGTCTTGTGTAGCTTTGTCTGAGCTATACAACTCGCTTGCTACTACAGATGATGTATTAATCATTAATGCTGCTACACCAGCTTCATTCTCTGTTTCTGTTTCAGTGGTGGCCAGCTCTCCATCCTCTTTAATGCCCCAATCCCCAAAGCCTGTGAAAAATGTGCCAAACTCACCACTGACTCTTTTTCTTCCGTGCTTCGAAGACCTTCTATCCTCATCTCTATCTCTATCCCGATCCCTATCTCGATTTGACCTGTGATCTCTGTCCCTATGATCTTTGTGATGATGATGATGATGAATGACTCGAATGTCTACTTCCACTGCCTCCACCAGTTCCACCACCACCAGACCCTCCTCTGTCTTTATCATCCTTCCTTCCTCCACTTCCACCTCGCCCCTCATCCTCTGAAGTGGGTGGAGTTTTGTCCTTGTCTTTATCATTATCCTTCTTACTTTCCTTTTTGTCTTTATCCTTCTTTGAACTTTTCTTCTTTCTACTTTCAGAGTTCCCACTTTTCCTTCTTCCCTTATGATCACGATCCCCATCGTCACTTTCGTCTGAACTAGAAGTAGAGGATTTGGAAGAGGACGAGCTTTCATCTGAATCTGAAGTCTCAGAGGATGACGAAGAGGATGACGTTGCTCTACTTTTCTTCGAGTGCTTTTTCTTGGGTTTGGATCTGGACTCATGCCTTTTCTTTTTCTTGTCCTTTCTGTCTTTACTTTTTTCTTTGTCCTTTTCCTTCTCCTTCTCCTTTTCCAATGCCGGGGGAAGAGCAGGACCTTCAGGTATGGGCTTAGAAGACGACACAGATATTTTTCTGGATTCACTAGATTTATTTTCAATAATTTCAGGTAATTCTTCACTTTTAGATGTCAACCTTGAACGCTTCCTTTTTGGTTTTTTCTTGCTGGAATCTTCACTGTCCTCCTCACTATCTGTCGAAGTAAATTCATCACTACCCTTGCCACCAGTTTTCCCCCTCTTTTTTCTATGATGCTTGTCTCTGTCTTTGATTGACTTCTCTTTCTCACTTTCACCCTTCACACCCTTATCTTTGTTTTTCTTGGAACCCTTGCTTCGTTTAGAATCTTCATCTGAACTACCGTGTTCTTCGTCATCTTCCTCTTCGTCACTAGAGTCTTTGGAATCCCTCCTCTTTCTGCTACTTTTGTCTTTGGATTTGTGATGGTGTTTTTTCTTCTTTTTCTGTTTCTTGGCTTTTTTAGATTTTTCTTTCTCTTTAATATCCTTGTCCTTATCCTTTTCCTTCTCTGGTGGTTTAGAATTATTGGACGGCTTTTCTTTTTCTAACGGAAATTCTTCCACATCCATTTGTTCATATATTTCATCATCCTCATCTTCTTCTCGTCTTGGCTTTACTGCTTCAGCTTCCACCTCTTTTGTGGATCGACGAGCACCTTTGACATGAGATGACTTCTCTTCTTCTGAAACAGACTGTGGTTGTGGCTTTACTGTTCGTTTAATTGACTCTTCCTTGTTGTCCTTGTCTTTCTCAGATAGCTTGCTTCCTGACCTTCTTTCCCTATCTCTATCTCTACTACCACTACCCGACGGTCTATCGGATTTTCTTGTCTCTCTATCGACCTCGATTTCATGTTCACTACTACTTTCAGCAGCACTGCTACTATTTCCACGTCTCCTTGGCTCTGTTACCTTTGCATTGTCTTTTTCCAATACAAAACTGTCACTTTTAACAGACGGTTCATCACTATTATATTTCTTTTTTAACAAAGGGGAAGGAGCAGAATCCATAGAGTCATTTTCAGTTTCACAAGATGATTTAAACTCTGTATCAGGTAAAACATTTTTCTCTGACTTTCGACCAACCGTAGAATGCTTTTGATTTTTGTCATTTTCTTGTTGGATTTTTCCCAATGCAATTCCCTTTGCAATGCTGTTAGGACTATCTTCTGCTTCTTCGTCAGAATACAAATGAGAAATTACAATTCTTTTGGAGCCTTCAGAAGGGCAGAAAACTTGTTCCGATTGAGCAAACCACTCTTGACCTTTCTTAGATTTTAAAATTTCCGTATGTGAAGTGGAATCTTGAGATGTGGAACCTTTCTGACTGAAAATCTCAGTCATTGCATGAACTACATCTGCATCTTCCTCTTTAAAAACCTGCGACCGAGTTTTGTAATATCCAGAGAAATTCAAAGGATTAAAACCATACATTATAGGAGGTTTCACTCGTGTCTTTCTGATGAAAATAGAAGGATAATCTCCTCGCGTTCCAGTTAAATTATCAACCGGAATTAAGTTCATATTCTTTAAATGTTTGGTAAGTGTTTTACTCAAGGGGGTTGGGTGTGCAATTTCTTTGCTTCTTGATGGAGACCTGGAAAGTGATCGGCTCGGGCTCCTAGTCCTGTAAAATATTCCAATTACATACATTCACTTCCTTTATTACAAATTAAAACTGTATTAAAGCACCCGGAAACTTTACACCCTTTCCTTAATTAAATATAAACAAACAAAAGAATCAATTAATTATACTAACGAATTAAATTTCGACTGTATGCTTGCTAGAAAAACAATTACTAATAAACTATCATTTTGCTTCGCTGGCTTTAGGGATAATTTGAGTAACTGAAAATGAAGTAATGTAGTATGAACGAGACTGCATCCAATTCGAACGGCTCCGACGGCGACGGAACCGATCGAATAATACGTATATCAAGTTGCCCCTTTTGGGTTTTAACTCCGGTCATCGATATCAATTGTTTTAAGATTTAACTTACTAAAACTTATGCTAACTGCCTGCAATGGTAATAAAAAACCGACATTCTATTTGCTTTGTATTATTATAATTAGAACATCAATACTTAATTCGTAACGACATTCTATTTGCTTCGGACTTTCAATAAAAATAAAAGCTGTTATATTAGTCATGAATTCAATTCAAACAAATAATAAAAGTTAAATCACTCACCCTGAGGGTTTCGCCGCCAATACACTCCATACGTGTTTAATGTCACCGGGTCGATACTGAAACTTCTCATACTCCAACCAATCAACCGGCATGCGAACTTTTCTCACTTTATCCAATTCTCTTTCAGCCGCCTCCTCTCTTTCACGTTTCCGATCCTCCTCCCGTTTTTTTTCTGCCTCTTTCCTTTCTCGTTCCTTTTCCTTCTCCCTTTCAGCTTCTCGCTCCTTCTCTCTATATTTGTCACTATGTCGATCCCGATCTTTTTCTCTCCTAACTTCTGCTTTGGGACTTTTCTTACGGTTACGATCACTTCCTCCACGGTCTCGATCTCGCTCTCTACTCCGTGTTCGAGATTTCGACCGCTTTTGAGACTTTTCCTTTTCTTTTGACTTTATTTTTGGGCTGCGGCTTCGACTTTTAGATCGCTTCTTCTCTTTTTCTTTTTTCGATCGAGATGGGGACCGACTTCTACTTCTCGATTTTCTAGACGACTTCTTGCTTTCACGGTCACGATTCTTGTCTCGATCTTTCTCACGACCCTTATCCCTGTCACCTCTATCTCGGTCACGCCCACGATCACGCTGGTCTCTATCTCTTTCCCTTTCCCTCTCACGGCTTCTACTGCGACTACGAGTACGCGAACGTTTGTCACGTTTTTTTCTAGAATCAATGGATGGTGATTTAGATTTAGAATGAGATCTTGAGCGACTTTCAGAGCTACTAGAAGTTCGTTTCTTTCGTAAATTTCTTGACGACGATGAACTAGATGACTTTTTTGAAAATAATTTCTCTTCCTCTGATTTCATAGATGCAATATCGGAAATTCTGAAATTTTCAGTAGTAACAACAGTAGGGTTTACAACAGCTGTCATTGGAGGCGCTTTAGGGATACTTGCTGTGATTGAGTTCACTTGCTTTAGCTTTTCATTCAAAATTGAGTTCATGGCTAAAATCTCTTTTAGTTTAGTCTCCTCTTCTTTTATGGAAGCAATTGCTAATGTTGGTTCTTTATTATTTTCCTTTTTACTTCCCGACTGGTGAAACACTGAAACCCCTTTAAGAGGTGAAGGTTTTTTACTAGTATTTAAAGCTGCGGTAGCTACCGCCAATTTGCTTGCAGAAAACGCTAAAAGTCTTTTCTTCGCTTGAGCACTACCCAACACCTTCATAGCGGTCGGTTTCTTATTACCGCTATTATTAACGTTTGGTGGTTCAAACGACTCTGACGGAGACATCATTGACTCACTTTCATCATCGCCAGTAGTCACTTGACTGGGGGAGTATTTAGATGAGTCAGGAGGTAAAGGTATTTGATCATGGTCTTGATCATTGTCTTGATCGTGCTCCTGCTCTTGTTCTGTATCCATAGGATACGGAATTTCATCTAGTTGAGGCGAGGCTGCAGGAATCAACTGAATATCTTCTTTAGGTGTAGGAATTTTTTCTGAACCTGAGCCTGATTCTGATTGGCTGTCATCTGTATCACCACTTCTATTTCGACTTCGATCCCGTTCATGTTCTAATTCTGGAATATTACGCTGTTCATCGTCACCACTGTCTGCTGGGGACATTGGCAAAGGAAGGGAAGCTTCCGAATCTTCAGACATATTTAGTAACTGAAAATAAAACAGCAACGTGGACTCTATTAACTAATTAGAAATTATTACATAACTAACTCTTGTAGTTTCGTTAAATACAAATTGTGCGGGAAACTGTAGCCATTAATTATTATCTCAACAATTCAAGGATGTTCGTCCCCCGCAAATCGAATGATTTTTGTATTTTTGTTGGGAGATGGTATCAGCAGAAACTATGAAACTTTAGAGTTTCCACCTTCTTTATCTCCCTTTCTCTTTCAACACACGCCAATTTAAATCTGATGATCAACGAAAACAAATTGAAAAAGAAACATTATTGAAAGACTAGAAAATGTAAAATTCAATCCGCCTGAAGTTAATTAAGCTGACTTACACTTTCATGGGAATTTCACAATAGTATAATATAATATACTTATTTCCTACACACCATGTACTCCACAAATAATATTTAATATTGTACTTGATTTCATTAGGCTATCATGAAAACTTTTGCAATTTACCTAACCATTCAAAGTTTATTAAAGAGAAGAAATAATTAATTTTGAAGTCCATACAATAATTTCACCATATATTCAACCAAAGAAGAGTTGAAATTTAATATGATGCATAATTAGCGCATGGGGTGTCTGCTCCAGTGTACCGAATAAATAAACTACTCCATGAATACTCTATCGAAGTTAACAAACCTGAAGAGATTTAAACGTCAAATAACATTCATTCACTAGTGTGCTGACTACCAACTGTCAGAGTACAGTTTCTCCCACAGAATTATGTGATAGTGTTATATAAAATGGATCCTAGCCCACAAGCACACACATTTGTTTCATAGTACTTGTTAATTTTTATACTCTACCGTATAATGCAGTAATAATGGCTTTCGAAAGTATACAAAACTGGTTCAATAAAATAAAATAAAATGACTAAAAACAAACAATGAAATTTTAAGTTGTATAAAAAAACAAATATTTATTTTAATCTATAATTTAATGAACAAATATCTATAATTCTAATGTGAATGTTGAATTTTATACCAAATTAATATGCAATACAGCTTACGGAAGGGACTGATTCCGTGTTTTACTGCGCAATATGAAGCGAAACTTCGCTATAAATGGCGGCCCCCTCTACACCTGATATAAATGCTATATATAGGTTCTGTCTAATCATCTAAGCGATAAGCAGAGCACTAGATCGATTTGATATAAAATGCAAACAACTTCTAGAATTATATTCTGTACTCCAACATTAGGACAGTATTTAATATCACCACTAAAATATACATTCTTCATTCCTCGTGTTCAGAGAAAAGTGCTATACCTACTACTAACTATAACTTGCACTATCTTAATTTCGTATCTCCTAGTTTCCTCATGATGTAATTACCGCCCTGGCGGATATTGTGTTCATAAATTATTGTAGAACTGCTACAAATTGTATACAACTTTTCTTAAACTGCTCGGTACATAATTCAATTTGGACTAACTGTCTGAGACTTAAATCCTCAGTCATCCGTCGAGCCAATACTTTACTTATTAACCACATTGAGCAAATTAGACTCACGGGCTTCCAATTACTTTATTTTTTGAACCGACTAATACTTTTAATGTCGATAAAATGCTAAATGGTCGCTGTCAACAAATGCTCCCTCCTTGTAGGTAAAATAGTTACCAATTATAGCCGTGTGTCAAAGACTGACCAGTATCAAACATAATTAAAATTATAGGCTAATTGCCAAAAACTGAGTACTCACCGATGGAGATGAGATAATAGATGATAAAACAGACGAATATTCAAGATCCGTTTATGCAGTAAATTGCAGTAGGACAGTATCTTTGGTAGGAAAAGAATTAGCTTCAGGTTGCCAAGTCAAGAAGTTGAGCGTCCATTGCCCTTCATGATCCTGCTTTGATGCTTGCAAATGAGAGTAGACTTGAAGCTCAGCTCCCGAAAATGAAAATCCAAGCCTCGGATGTCCCCTTTTCAAAGCTACTTCTGCTGTTTTATGCTGTAGCTTATTCAAACCAACTGACTACAACTAAACTATGTTATTGTAGTATACGGAGTACGGACTCACAAAATTAATGTTTCTCGCAGTACTGTACAATTAAATTATGAAATTGAAATTGAACCCTCTTACTGCCAAGTTACCAACCAGCCCAACTGCCTGGTGTAGTCACTGATTGACGACTGCAGTGAGCTTTAAAGAGGTCACACCGTAGCTGGTGAGAAATTCAATAGTTATTGCTTGGATTTGCCACTCACTTTAAGTTGTTTTGTCTTTTCGACTCTGATATTCTAGTTGGTAGTCAAACCAAATTCAACCTCTTTGGCTTCTTTCGTATCGTCTCTTCAGCCGAGCCTCCCTTCCACCACGGTTTCAGTTGGCTTCACTAGTTTCGTATTAGCTAACAACTCCTTCCCATGAATTTGATTTAATGCAATACAGAGCCACTAACCCTTCTCCTACCCGTCTCTATATTTTACTTCACTTACTACAGGGAGTCTGAGCGATAATAAATGCTGACAACATACGCCAGCACGGCCAGAGATTTACCCCTACACAAGATGGCATTTTGCCGTCAAAAGACGCGAATTTATCCTTTCCTTACTGCATGCCTTATTCCACTCCAGCTCACCCCTAGTACTGTCATTTTGGTTGGCTGCAGGAGTAACTCTGGTTGTAATGTTTCGTCACTTTGAACACAGGGGTCCTTCGAGTTACATTACATTTTACATATAAAATACTGCCAATACTTTATGGCAGCAGGGACGACACTATGCGGGAATGATACATACAGTTTGATTATATAAATTGATTCAATAAAAGATAATTGAAAGTCAAATTCCTTGTCCAAGAGATGTAGCGGCCATGCACCATATAAATTCTGTTGTTTATTTTTTCAACTTGTGGCTAACAAATTTTTTTATGTATCTCAAATGCTTGAATAATGTCAATTATCTTTCAGTTTATAAC
>JAAXYV010000332.1:0-13042 GCA_036851875.1 Novacerus sp. FZ-2019
ATCGGATGAGGCATGAGGCATGGCGTATACTTTAAGTATAGACATTTTGAGGCATCAGATGAGGCATGAGGCATGATGCCTCAAATTTCCAAAAGCAGGCACAAGTCAGCCCGTCTCGTCTCCCACCACTATGACTCATACTCTGTATGAGTCATAGTGCCATGAATGGCAATATTGCTGGATGAATACCATATCGTACGCTGCTGATATTGAATGGCAACGTTGCAAGGATATTGCCATTCTCTTCTCCTTAGCTGCTCTCGACCCTGGAGTTTTGGAATCAACCAGTCGTAGCAATCTAGTTACGTCTCTCAAAATACCACCTGCCCAGTCCCGTCCTAGCCTTCAAAACAGCTCTTGTCCCACATCCGTTCCGTCCGGTGAAAAATCAGCTGTAATACTAGGTCTTCATAATACAATAATGCATGCCAATGGGTACTATTACACCGGAAGTCATAATAGAATTCAATAAGTGGAAACGAAAAATCAGGATTCATTTAAATATATTGAGACACTTCAATGTATCCCTAATGTAAATAACACCGTTTTTGTCCATGTACCTGCCATGCATCCCATCCTTTAAAATATACTAGCCTTCCCCATCCGTCCTTTAAAATACCAGCCTTCCCCACAAACCTCCTTCCGTTCCGTCTGAGACTGACGACGGTGTCTATGGCAGTGATAGCAAATGATATGCCCGACATTAAATTGAATGTCGCTATTCTGCGCATGCGGCCTTAATAAGATACCGTTTGATATTTTTGTAATTTTTGACCCTGATGAATTACCAATTGATCAAAGCTCACATCTAGAGGTAATAATATTATATAATAGTAATAATTAGTGATACAGCTATTACCAAAAAATGTACTTGAGTTGGAATGCCAACTGGTAATCCAATAGTGTCTAATCAAAAAGTATCAACAAGTATACCATTAATTTCATACGCGCAGAATGGCGACATTAAATTTAATTTAATGTCGCATTCACATTATACTTGGTACTTGGTATAAGTAAAATAAATACCAATAGCAATGTTATACCAGCTTTTATAGTATGGGAGGGTATAGGTTTGATGTGTATGTTTTGAATACATACTGTACATTGTACTGTATGCGCACTCTGTGCAGTGTGGTCACTGAGGCTTGACCTTTTGCTCGACTTGAGTTTGTCTTGTCCTCTTAGGTTGCTTTGGTTATAAACTTGGTTTGATTTGCTATTGCATATTGCATAGTGAGAAATCTACAAAACTATATACTTGAAAACTTCTTTAGAATTTGTGCTCAATTCAACTCACCTAAGCCTTAGTTTAGGTTTAGTGAAGGGTTTGGTTGGGTTGAGTTTAGCTGAGATTTTGGCCGCCCAATGCCGAGCCCAGGCTGAGAGTGAGAGCTTCAGGCCACGCCAAATTATAGTGTGGCCAAGAAAGGATCACAATAATAATAAAATAATAATGATATATTTTGTATATGAATAGAGAGTCCAGATTCATCCAGTCTAGTCAGCTCTATTCAGTCCAAGACGATATAGGATAGTCATGCTTTTGATTCATAACTACCAAATAGATCTGGGCTTAGGTAACAATCAAGCAATGAATTGAATTGACGTTGTATTGAGCAATAGAAGGAATTGAATAGGTTTTCCGCTCCTTTTGGAAATTATATGATTGTATGTTCTGAAACTAATATTGAAACTCTATCTAGAGGGTAATGCAACGTGAGTTTCAGCAAAAAGCAATGTACAGTAAGGATAATTAAGAATACAATACGGTAATGCGGTTTATTCTAGCGTAGAACTCTCAAGTAACAAAATAATAAGCTCTTAGAAATGCATTTGTTTGTTGGTTTGACCACCTGACCTGGCTTGGCTTCCCTTGGCTTGACTTGTTGTCTACTGTAGTATAAGGGAACACTTTCGAGTGACCGTCTCTGCTTTGTGGAAGAAGTTCTTTTATTTTTGAGTTTAAGGTAACATCTTTTTCAGGTTTCATGTTGATTTAAAGCAATAATTTACTCATTTTGTGAATCTTTAACTCTATGACTTGGTCATGGACGGAGATGGAGATTCTTCTGATCTGCCTCATAACGGAGGAGAATTCTCCTCATTTTTATTCTTTTCCTGAAATTTTTTAACAAGCTGAGCAAAAAAAAAGATCCCCACTTTTGAATTTCCCTCATTTTATTCTGTGTTTCCTCACTGCTATGTTTTCCTCACTTAGTAAATTTTAAAATAAGAAAAAAAGCACCCCACTTTTTTCGAATTTTCCTCATGAGAATTTTGGTTCTGAGGTGTCACCCCACTTCATACATATTTTCAACAACCAAATAACTACTAACTATTTCCTCATCAACCTGGTTACCAGGATATGGAAGAATCTCGATCTCCGGTCATAGAGCAACCACTTCTATCAGATTTTAAAAAATTATTATTCGTATTTACTTGCTTGCTTATCATTTATTCTGTTCCTGAAGGAGTGATTCAAGAATGTAGCAAGCCAAGTAATATACCCCATACTCATAAAGTAGCAACTTCATAGATGGTTATTGTATGATTAGTCTATATAAAGCAATAAAATAAATGATTATCTTCTGCTATCAAATAATTCAAAGCAGTTTACTTAATATGGTAATAATGATGATAATAGATACGGTGCTTAAGTATAGACAATTTGAAAGCACTTAAGCCCACAATATAGAAATATGAAATAATATCTTGAGCGAATTTTAATCACCCTTTTACTAGAGAGGTTTCCTACATTTGAAGATTTTGATTTTAAACTGTAAATAAAGCTACACTAATATTAACTTTCGAATGAACTGTAAACGGTTCTGTTCGATTGACAAAGGAGGATATATGTGGGTTGAGTTGTAAGACTTTCTCATACTTTATTAATAAAATAGAATGAGCAATCTCAATCTCACAGCATCATTCATAACCCGATTATTAGGTGGAAACGCTCCCTTTTCAATGCTGTGGCAAGCCTAGATAGTAATCGAACTAAATAGATATTGAACGATAAATAAAGGAGAAGTAATACTACATTCCAACAGAAGCAAAAAGTGAGACAGGGCGGAATAACATATTGTAGTTATTTCCATGCGTCAAAATAGAAATCTTTCAGCCTTGACTTGACAAGTCTGGTCTGGTGTGCAGACAATGTTATAAATTATTATAACTTAATTAATAAACAAATACACATAAATATAAATTAAAGATTTAAGAGTACAGTTGGAGTTCATATATTATTTCAATGTCTAATACTACAGGGTGTTTCACGGCTTCTGTTCCCTTTTCCAATATGTGCAACGTATCACTCGTGAATCAGTAAACTTATTTCATTCTGAATTAAGATAACCCATGAACAGGTATTTGCAGGATCGACCTCGAAAACTGTCTATCACCGAATCGACTGAAATTGACATATGCTGTTCACTTACTGAAATACCGTATTTGAGCGAAATTTGAGATTTTTAAAAATTTCCCTGACTTGGGGGAGGGGCAATTAAAGTATAAGATGCTGTAGTTTAATCCCAAAATTGTAGGAGCCCATAGGATGAGCGATTTGAATCGGATTTTTTGCAATCAGTTTGTCATATTTGTCCGTAGAGGATAAATTGAGGAAATTTCAAATTCGAAAAAGAGATGCCGAAAATAAATGTTATCTTTAAAAAAAATGCTGTTTTTGAATTTCTTTTCACTGTATTCATTCTTTTAACTTAGTTACGATTTTTTGTACTAACAGATTTCGAATAACATCCTTGTCGATGATTTTATTTTTTCAAGGTCGATCCTGAAAATACTTGTTACCATATTTATCCAAGTACGCCCTAGAGGCCATCTTCCCACCTACACTCTATTTGCTACCGCCTTCTTGAGCGACCGGTCATTTTTCAAGACCCGTCAAACTTGAAAATCGAATTTATAATTTAAATCTATAAAGTTTTGTATATTATGATATTATAATACGGACGGACACTACATACTTATTTATGGTAAGCGTGTTGTCAAATTATACCTGCATTTGTGGCTAGCATGTGCTGATCCTAAATCTGTTTGTACGCATGCGCGCATGCAACAGAAAGCCCAATCATCTATCGGGACCCAAGCCATCCTGAACTTCTAACTTTCGATTATTTTCCCTATCAATCAATTCTTTGGGGAAATCTTGAATCATTTTTGTTCAAATCTTGACTCTATTGTTTCAAAATTTTAGCAGTTTCCTGCTCAATGAGAATTTTCGACAAGGTTAATAAGTTCTACCAACTACTACCAAGAGACCTTGAGATGCCGCAAAGCTTCTCAGAATTTTGCCAGTTTGTGTCGCAGAAGAAATTTGAGTTTTCCTAAAATTACTATAAAAATTATTTTGACAATAAATACATTCTGAATTAAATTAACGGATTGATTTGTCCTACAAGTTATGTACAATTAGCTCGAAAGCAGAGGTAAAGAAGCCATACAACGCCCTGTGCAATTATATATTACACGGCTGAAGTAAACTCTATGAACTTGTGCTTCTCTCTCTCTCTCTATTATACTGCTCCAAATATTATGTACAAAAGACGTCATTCAAATTTCAGTTGTATAATGCAGGTAAGTACAGCAGTAGAGTGGAGAGGAGAGTAACAGAGCAAAATAGTCAAAGCCATTAAATTGTTTGTTAGTTCAGAGAATTCAGAAAGCGTCACAAAAAAACTGAATGCATTTCATTTGCAATGTAATGCAATTCACTGCAATGTAACGTAAGTGAAATAAACGAATACGGCGTAAGTAAATACTAAACATTATTATATGCTGTTGCTGCTGCGTTTAAACATTGAATTGGATTATAGAGTAGGGTTGGGCTGGTTTGGGATGTTAACGTTAGTATATTAGACAAAACATAAATAAGACAAGCAAGATTATTTTCACGGCTCAGCTCAAGCACACATCTCCATTATTTCTATAGTAGTAGGTGCATGTATACCATTAGCTCTTAGAGTGAGATACGAGATACTCCTCTCTCACTCTCTTCTCTTTCTCTTTGGCTTAGAAATATATAAGCTGATTGTATACTACTTACCTGCGGTCTGTTCCTGCCCTGTTCTGGTTTCGTCTTATTTTATGATGCCCATGCATGCCAAAAGTGCTCAAGAGAAGTTGAGAGTTAGAAACTAGAATTATTATTGTGTGTACAGCTCTTAGCCGTATTATAAGTAACCTGCTCTAGTCTGGTCTTAGAAGACAAGCCATTATATTTCATTGTCAGAGTCATAGATTACTTCTGCACGTAGAGTATTACATTGTGTATATAAAACTGTAAAGTAAAGTTAGCATTTATTTAAGCTTAGTCAGTACTTGACTCGTGTAGTACCTGAAACCAAGAAATCCAAATTTTCAAGATTCCACGTAATCTGAATGAGTGTGTATGTACAAACAAAATGCATGTATGAACTAAAGGAGATCTTCACGAAAGAACTTTACCTTTAAGATCTTTGCTAACTAAGCCCAGACGAGAGAATAACAGACAGACACTGCTTTAATTGCATTATTAAGGAGCGTGAGCTTGTTTATGCCAATGCAATGTGTGTGTGTGTGTTGGTATGTCATCACAATAACGTTAGAACGCTTTGACAGATCGAGTCAAAATTCGGCACAGGTACTTATGACGTCCATGACTCGGATATGTTCGAAGATAGGGTCAGACGGTCACAGGTCATCAGAGTTATTTATATAAGTTTAACAATTGATATTGTGGAAGGAAAAGTGAAAATGTGTTATGTATAGGCAAGGGCATATAGAAATTTGGTTGGAGCGCGACGGTTTAAGCAGGTAATTTGATAAAATATAATATTACCTATATTATGCCAACGAGCTACATGCAGCCTCTCATAAATCTGGCGTAGACTATGTTCGACTGTTCATATGCGGGCAGAACTTAGCTTCTCTCCCAAGATTTATATGTTCAGAACCCGCCTTAGGTCACTGCGGTCAATGCACAGTTCTGTACCTCGTAATTTTAGAGTCCACAGAATTTCATAGGTCACAATTTTTAATAAGTAGGATATATTTTTCATAAATCTAACCCTTTTAATATTTACATTCTTCGCCGATCGCTCTTTTTTCATATTGTATTTCTTCTTCGACGGATCGATCGATTCTTATGATATTTTAACTTCATCGATTGATCGATCCCTTTTAATATTTTAATTCTTTGTCGATCGGTCGATCCCTTTTATATCTTAATTGTTTGCCGATCGATGGATCCTTTTTAAGAATTTAAATCTTCGTCGACCGATCAATCCATCACGCGACTTGACGTGAACTTGAAATCGAAATATTTAGTTCATTTTGGTCTCCAGAGGGCCTCAACAAAGTTTTATCGAATTTTTTCGGAAAAGCAAAGGCGGTGCCTGAACATGTTCACACGTATCATTGTGTCATGTAATGAGCATGTCACCTTAACGTTTAATTAAGTAGGATTAGACAGCATACTAATAGATATAGCCAAGAACCATATAGCAAGCACGAACTAAACATATATCGTGGCTGCCAGGATATATGTATTACCAATGTAGCTCGTACCTGCTATATGGTTCTCAACAATATCCATCCAATTTATGGTGACATGCTCTGTATAATGTATATCCATCATATATTCAGTTTATTCAATATATACATACCAATACTCTTAGATCAAGCTTCTTCCATATACCCATATATTTAATATGGTTCATTATGTCTTGGCTTTGACTTGACTTGGACAATATAATACAACACAGAATGTATTGTAGATAGATCAAGACCGAGCGAGACATAGACGAATCCCAACCCAACTCAACCAACGCAACTATAAGTATTCATCCTCTGTACTAAATGCATGTATGTATACTTACATCCTCTCCTCTCTTTTCCTTTCCTTTTCATTCCCATTGCAGTACATTCAGTGCAGTGCAGCAAAGGTACATTACATTACATTATTCAGACCAGGTCTGGTTAGTTATCATTAAAGCAACAAGATATTTTTTTTTTGCAATACTCCATCCATGTAATATATATACCTATGTACTGCTTGCATGTTGTTGTTAGTTGTTTGTTACTAGGTACACTAGGTCCACTAGGCCTAGGGCCGTGTAATTGAATCCAGGACCTAAAGGTTCAACTCTCAAGTTCTTGTAACTTCAACTTAACTCAGATCTCATGTTTGTTAATAATGCAATGCAAGTTAACTGAGAGCGAGTGAGCGAAATATATATAAAATGTACACACCACAAGAAAAAAAAAACAAAACAGAAGAGAGTAATATGCACACATATAGAGGAGCGGGTTGTTCAGTTCGGGTGCATAAACTACATTGTCATTTGTACGTACCTACTTAATGAAGCTACGTAGGTATATTATAATCGTGATAGTGTTTGTTTGTTGCTATATGTCTACTTGTAATGTAATATAATTTAACTTCACTCTCTAACTACAAGCCAACATAACATTCAGGCAAAGTACCTATCCGTATGTAACTAAATTAAATATCTAGCATCCCATCCCAGCCCATCCCATCCCTCAGTGCATTTCATAGTTAAATTAAAACTATGACTATATGTTTAAAGTAAAAAAAAGTATGTATACTCAAGTCCAGTTCAGTCCAGCCATATCATATTGGCTGGGAAGCAAGTTGCAAAGCCAAAGAAAAGCACAGCAAAGCAAAGCAAAGCAAGTCATATAAAATATATGATGCCATGCAGTCAGGCTGAGTATATACCTACAAGAAAAAATTCTTGAGAGACTTTACATTCACACCTTTGTGTATAGGTATAGTATAGTGTACTCAACTCAATTCAACTCTTCTCAACTCACTCATTCCTTACTTGAGGTGAACACACTCAGAGTGGCTTGTCAGTTCGGCTCTTCCACTCTGTGAACCAACATCAGATCACATCCTATAATCACATTATATTGCATTACACTACATTACATTACATTACAGGTTTAGATTTCCTTTAATATAAAGTGCAGAGGTGTTTTCTTTGGTTTGTCTTGTGAGTCACAGAATACCTTGACACTCTACTCTTAAAGGTTTTCACATCTGACTGAAACATAAAAAGTTGCTGCCCCAAGGAATCGAGTTGAGTGTGTAAGTGAAGCAAAGTTAAATTGCTCATAAAGTTCAAAACACAGTTCAAAGTTCAAATTTAATAAAAAGCAAAGAAAACCATTTGCGAAGATGAGGAACTCAAGCTCAGTACTATTGGTGGTGTTGGCTGTTTTTAGTTATCTTGAAGTTATAACTTGCCAAACGCAAGGTTCATCCCTTTTCTCTGACTTTGGACGTCTGTTCGCACCCAAGAAAAGAATTCAAGACACGGTAAGGAAGAAAAGGAAAGAAAAGAAACGAGAGTCTGTCTGTCGGCCTTGTATTATAGAGTAGACAGTGAAAGATTTCCATTTCCTAGGAGAAAACTGACAGAACAGAATCGAACCCGGGATATACCAAAGACCAATGCATCGCAAAAGCAATGGTTGACTAGTTGGTTATGTTATGGGGTTTGTTCAATATAGAGAAGAAAACTTAATGGTATGGTAACGTTAACGTTAACGTTAACAAAATTCTTTTCCTTTTCCTCTGCTGCTCTTTTGGTCCGGTCCAATCTGGCTGTTGGAGAGGATTGGTTTCTTCTGTTCTGTTGGTTACATCCCTTTGTAAAAAAAAATCCAGAAAGAAAATCATATTTTACTTACCTACTTACTACTATATGTACGTACATATTCCATCCATAGGTCTTTCTATAGGCTGTTCATGTTCATTCATGTAGTATTACATATTACATATCATATCGGTTGTGTAAGTATAAGTAAGTAGTAATGATGGATTGTCGATGTAAAGGTAAGTGATCCGTCAGCTGTATCAGTCAATCATCCCCGGCGTACGACTATAATCGATGTTCTCAAGGAACTACGAGCAACCACATTTCTCCAGTTGATTCAGCAGACGCAACTGGGTGAAGCTCTTCAAGGCTCTGGTCCTTACACGGTCTTTGCCCCTACGGACGATGCTATTGACAGACTGCCGAAATGGGCCCAGAGGAAACTCTTGGCTGACTCGGAAATGTTGGCTCAAATGCTCGTATACCACATCACTGTTGGTAAAATCACGTCCAAAGAAATGAAGAATGAGCTTCGCATTCCAACTCTCTATCATGGCAAGCCTGTCACCGTTCGTCTGTATGCTGATCGAGTACGACCTCTTCTCTACTTTTCTTTAACACATCACAGTCAACACTCACTCACCACCACTCTCATTTTTATATATAATTTATTTTTCTATTCTTATACTTCAACGTCTATACATTATAAATATTTGTATACAATACAATAAAATACAATGCAATACACTATAGTATAGCAGTGCGGTGCATTCAAAGTCAAGTTAAGTCAAGTCAAGTCAAGCCACCTATGATTCCACATGTGGTGACCGACGTGACGTGACATTGACTTCATTTCACACTATATTACTTTACATTACACTACATGACAAAAAATTCATGAGACAAGAGACTGGACTGAGGTTGATTTGATGTGCTATGGACTCTTGTGTTGGATTTCAGAAACCTACAATCAACCATGTTACGGTCACCGTGCCCGACGCCATTGCATCCAATGGCGTCGTTCATGTTGTGGGAGATACACTATTCCCTGTTCCAGTGGGTAATGTTTTTGATGTTCTTGACAACTGCACTTCCTTCTCCAAGTTCAGAGACTACGTCAGCAAGGCTGGATTGGAAGAGGAGCTCAAGAATTTAGGTATTAGGAAAAGAAATAGAATAATTTTAAAATAAATATCTTTGAGTAGGTCCATTTTTGTTAGGTGTAGAACTTCGTATAGGAAAGTAATATTTCCTATTCTTAAGTATTACTTGCATGTAATCATGATTTATTTTTACGGAAATTCGTAGGCAACCCTATGACTCTTTTCGCTCCTACGAATGATGCCTTTGACCTATTACCAACAAGAGTGAAGGATATCCTGGAAAACTCCAATGACGACAACACGTCCACCACGCGTAAGTCGAAGTCCACCTTCCAAAAGTCAGCTTCATTTTTTATGTTCCCCTGAGGGGTATCGTGAGACACATTCCTTCTTAACTTGACTCCAATTCGCTTCGCTTCACTATACTATACTACGTTGGCTTTGGCTTATTAGAAGATTTACTTGTCTCATTGTGAATCTTGACAGATGTGTTTGTATTACGCAATTTTGTACGCCTTCCATAATGCCCTGGCCTTAGGCTTATAGCAGGCAGTGCCGGCCGACCGGATATAAGTATATTATTCAACATTTCTTTATACGCTCTATACATACAATGCTCCATAATATTTGGTCAGAGTCGAAGTTGGTTTTAATAATTTGCACGTTTAACTCAGGCCAGTTCTGCCAGCATTACTTCGGGGACTAATCGATTAAATAAAGGCTAGTTGTTTTCCGTCATAATAATATTACATTGATCACGTAGGAGGGTATAGAAGGAATAGGAAGGTAAACTCTTAAAGTCAATTGAAGAGAAGGCAATAAGTCAAGCCATGTGTAAAGAAGGAGTTTGTCCAAGTTCAGCACAATGCAATGTAAAAGTGTGTTGTGCTGTATGATGATAAGTGTGCGCCTGTATATAGCATACCTAGTATATATATATATAGGTGTATATGTTTTATGTATAATTTGATTAATGAGTGGAAACGAAACAGGTTCAGTAGCGATGAAGAATGCCCAAGCAATGATTCTGCAGCACGTTCTGTTGGGCACCTACTTCAGCCCTGCCCTGAGAGACGGCCAAGAATTGACTACGGCTGCGGAACGAGAGCTTTTGATCGGTGTCCGAAACGGTGAGAGTTCAATTTCTCCTTTTCTCTTTACAGAATTTGATCGATTACTCTTCTGTACTTACTTACTGCATTACGAAATTCTGCTATCTGTCTCTCTAACTACGGCTATGCTATGAGTGAAGGTCTTGATATTTAACCATGCACTTTATATCTGAACACTTCCACAAATAAACCAAAACCACAAACCTAAGTAAAACAGTAAAAGCCCTCTTATGACAAAACACTATAGTTTAGCTCCACTAAGCTTTTCCCCCTTTCCTATCACTAAAGATTGATTGGCTTTTAATTAAATTCATGGTTGAACAGATCGTCTACGAGAAGTTGGAGTGGGAAAAGTGCTCCGTTCTGACATTCCTGCAACTAATGGAGTTGTTCATGCCATTGATCGTTTCCTGGCTTATGACGACATTTGCTGAGTTGTTCAATTGCTTACAGCGTCATTCATTACTGACTCTGACTTTCAAATGTTATCAATAAACTCTACGCACACAAACACACACACACTTATATATATATACTACTACTGACTACTACCACAGTAAAATGAAGGAGAGGAAACTCCGCCAACTTTATCCAGCTCAGTATTTGGCATTTGATTTAGCGAATAAGTTTTTTTTTATTAAAAAATAAGCATAACATTGTATTACGCACGCCAGAATGGATAAAACGATACAGGGAAAAAAGAAGCCAAGTTCGTCAAGTTAATGATTTACCAGCAGTGTTGACACGTGTTTGCACAAGTAGGCTAGCAAATGTGTTTTTGTATTTTTGTTATGTAAATCATTTTTAGCTGAGTTCAAACCTAATTCTTAAAGTTAATAGAATAACCGCCCTTGTCATCGTTTGGTTGTAGTTGAAAATTGTTCGTTGATAGACCGAAGGGTCTCAAAACCATGTTGCCCAAGTCTTTCAATTTACCTGTGAGTGGAATAATTATTTTTTCCATTAAGTGGATTTGTCTACTAATAAAAACTCCGAAAGATTTGTACAAATGGTATAATATAGATAATACTTACTCATCATCTCTGCTTTCATTTTTTCATTTTTCTCAGTAATTTCCGCAGGAAGTCTCCGTACCGCATCAAAAGCGACTCTATTTGATCGATCCAATTCAAGTATTCTACCGTAATCTTGCAAAGCATCCTCCAGTTTCTCCGTTTCCTCACAAAGCTTAGCTCTTCTTATTAAAGCTTTCAGATAATCAGGCTTGTTCTCCAAACTTCTAGTACAGTCTTCAATGGCCCCTTCTTTCAGACCCTGTACACAAGAATAAACCGTGTTGACTCAGTCAAGTGTAGCCCAATTAAATCCATATCTCAAAAAATCAGCAACCACAGTCATCACACACTCATGCTTTAAACTGCACACAAGAATCTACCACAATCCAGAACAAACGAATGTGATGAGCCACTCACGAGATTGACTTTTGCAGCCGATCGATTGGAATACAGTATACTCCGAAATTCTTTCTCACTAAGAGGGCACAGCAGCAATCCTTTCGTGTACGACAATATACACTTCCGAAATTCCTCTATCTTATATTCCTCATTACCTTTCTCCTTAAATTGTTTCGCCTTCTCGAACCGAACCTATTACAAAATATAATTACAAATCAACAACTCCGTCAACAAAATGAAAATATTAATGCTTATAATAGGAATAACAATTATATACTAATTAAAAATATACATATACGAATATCTCAACTGAAATAAAGAAAACTATAGTTGATAGTAGAACCATAATGTACAATAGATCGCTCGATGCAATTTTGCGTTTTTTTAATCTGAAAAGTTGTTGCATCATTGATGCTTTTTTATTGCTTCACTTTGGAAACATGGTAGTTTGAAAATCATATGAGAAATGACTTCTAATAACTTGCCAGATTGATTTTTCGAAGTGAGTATCAACTTTAATTCGTTTTAAGACTAAATTCAACTTCAATGACGTATATAATCGAAGATGGAAGTGGATTCCAGTTTGAGTTGGTGAATCCGACGCAGGAGTTTATTTTGAATTTTTATTCCGGCCTTGTTCAAAATTTGCTAGTTTTAGGTGTTGAGGTATAAAATAAAGTTTCAAAGAAACCTTTAAAAGTTGTCTCACATATCCAAATATCAAGATAATTTGTCGAGATTCCTTTGCTTGAACTTTAAGATAACTTTTGCTAACATTTTTGTATTTTGGA
>JAAXYV010000334.1:0-13025 GCA_036851875.1 Novacerus sp. FZ-2019
GATCGATCGATCACTTTTAAATTTTCAAAACTTTGTCGATCGATCGATCACTTTTGTTGCAAAAATAGACGATTGATCGATCATTTTCTCGATCGCGCCCACCTATGGTGACATGTTAGTTCAGGTTCTGAAGTTAAAAGATAAGTTTGATGCAAGAGAATAAAAATGAATAAAGCGCAGTTCCCAATGCACGATTTTAACTTCAGTGTTCAAACTTAATTAAGATGCAGTATTCATTATTACAGATTTCAGTGATGTGCACACTTGCTCAAATAATATGCATCCAAATCAATCGAGTTGAACCGGGCTTCGGGTTCAAAGCTCTAACCCGCGTTTCGGGTTAAAATTTGTCAACCGACCCCATCCGAAACACGACAGGTTCAACCCGATCCGTTCGAAAGCTTTAGCAAGTCAGATAGCAGCATAGAAATACCAAAAGTCTACAGATGCCATTGCATTGCTGTGGCAAAATTATTCTTCGTTTTTATGTTTTATTTTGGTTCTGCTAAACAGTATAACTGGGTTGGATTTTCGTACTTTTTAATACTTTTCTTTTGATCTGCTCTACTCCACTTAGGAACTAGAGTTTTAAACTCAATTTTCCATTTCGTAGAATTCTATCCATCATAATGTATGTGTGAATAACACAACATATCAGCAACAACAACAACATTAAGTGTCACTCGCTCACTGCACATTGAAATTGTGTTGTGCTAAGTTGGCTGAAGAGTTTTTCTTTTGACGTTTGATTGAAGTTGCCTGTATGGTTGTATGCAAATGTGTTGTATAGGTATATAAAAGCCTCTGTTATGTTTTAGTTAATCATCAGAGAGAGGAGGACAGAACATATCTGTACACACGTGCCGACCCCAATGTCATATTTCAATCTATAATTCAAATGTACAGCGTAGAAAAGAATATTTCAGTTTTGTTTGTCATCTCATAATCTCATCTATATATGCTTTTACACGTTTTATTGTTGGCTTTAATGCTCGGCTCTAACTCCTAGTACTGAACTAAACACTCCGTCAATATAGGTACTTACATCACATCCCATCACAACCATCACATTATTTCCTGCATTACTACGTGCAAAGTGCAAACTATATTGCATTGAATTACTTATGTAAATATGATGCAGATGTATGAATTGAATACTAATATTATTAATTTAACAGTCTGACTGAGCTGCATCTCTAATATAAGTCTCTCAATAAGCATTGTATCAAGATGGATTAAATTAAATTCTGTGTATACATGTAGCAATGTAGGTATGTATAAATATATAATTATAAATGAATATCTGAGCACGAGGTATGTCAATGAGAGATTATGATACAGTTTTATTAAAACTATTTGCAATATCATTTACTCAACTGTAATGATAAAAGAGGGTTGCAATTGCAATTGACAATAACATTTACACTAAAGATACACGCATTCTGATTAAGACCGTGCTTAGACAGTCAAGCTGCTTCACTTTTCAGAAATATGCAACAATGCAACACGATTAAAATGAAGCTATAGACAGCGTTTCCGCATGTTCATATACCAATATATAGTGGACTTATAACTGCGCTAAGGTCAAAGGTCTCACATTGCGCATAGGCCAACGATCCAGATTTTACGAATAAGAACAAAAAGACAAAAAGGGAGTTGTAGGCAGGGTTTTCACACACATTCTACTACGTAGGGTAAAGGATATGGTAATATGAACCCGAGTCTAACGTGGGTCACACACAGTTCTTGGGAAATTCTACTGGTCTTCACCGCCATTATATTAGAAAGTTTGTTCTTGTTAAAAATACTTTGAATTGTTTTTAAAATTTCTATTTAGAGTTACGACTAATATTACCCGAGAGGTAACCGATAAAAATATTCATATTTTATGCCCACTTTGTAGATAAAATGAGTCATGTAGGCTTAATTGGGGTCTAATAGGAGTTTTTACATGGAAAATCCTATGGCTGACATTATCCGATACAGCTCTGACCTATTTTAGCCTATTTTTTTATCGTATATTTGAAACAAAATGTGATAAATAACAAAATAACTAGTAACATAAGCACAGTCTTGTAGTCTATTAAATTGTCTACGACATCATATCAAATACTTGTGGTTGTGTATTATACTTCAGATGTAGCTAAAAATTCAGAAAGTACATGTACTTACTACTTAGAGTACCCTTTTCTATCCTAAACCTATGGTTAGAAGTTAGCGATTTTTTATTTAAATCGTATTGTCCTTCGCATGTAAATGTTGCCATTTGGGTCCATTAGTATGCATGCAAAATATTTTCCTAATCTGTAAATAACTTCAGGTTCCGAATTTCACTTGAAAATCCAAAATGGTTGGTTTAAGAACACAAAATACAAAATGCTTTTGAAATGCTTAAAATACAAAATGAGGAATGCTTTTGAAAAAGCTTAATATATATGCAAAATACACGTTTTAAATAAAAAAAATAAAAAATTCAAAATTGTTTCGGAAGGGTTCCGAATGAAAATGCAAAATGGTTTTGAAATAGTTCAAAATGAAAAATGTAAAGTTGTGAAAACATTCAAAATACAAAAAAGGCATTTTTGAAATACACAAAATACAAAACAAATTTTGAAATTATACAATATATAAATGTATTTTGAAGATACACAAAATACAAAAATTTGAAATGATACAAATTATAAATGTATTTTGAAAATACTCAAAATACAAACATTTTTAAATCATTCAAAATGAAAAATACATTTTGAAATTGCGACAAAACAAACTGGGGTTTAAACATGTGGACGTGGAGGAAGATATCATTTGATAATGCTGGAAATTCGTAGCGAAGCCCTTTTTTCGAAGTCAATCATAATATTAAATTCAAAGTGTTTAGAAAATCGATGGTGATTAATAGACTTAATTTTGAAGTATGAATTCAATACCTCTTACACTTATGTTAAAACGAAAATGTTAGTTAATTTGATAAAAATGGAACAACAGCGTTAACAATCAATGTTAATTTGGTAATGCTGAAGAAATTGAAGCCAAAAGAATTAACAAAATATTCAAAGTTTTCAAAATGTTACCATATCTGAAGACTTAGCAGCTGCAAATACAGTGCGTTTAAATACCTATACTGCACAAAAAGTAAATTAATAGTGACTCCAAAAAATGTACCACGTGTAGTTATAAATATTTTACTTCCGTTTAAACAGTCAGTAGATAAACAGATACATTTGGCTTTTCAGATTTTCAGGAAATCTGATAAATAATTCTTAAGTGTGAAGGTGAAGCACTTTACTTTTAATTCTAACATACAAGTTTTGGAAAGTGAAAATCACAAAGTTGGAATCTATAAATGGAAACAAAAACAACCTGGCATTTTTGAGCTATTAGTCATATCGGAAATTTCAGCAGAATTTAATCGGTTCATCAGGGTTTTCAATATCTCTGGGTTCGGTGAGTAGTTAGGGTTGGGTGAAAGGCAATTTTATGGGGATACAGGATTACTGATTAACTATTTGAAATTCGGGATTAGGATTTTGGATTGGGATTAATACATCCTTGGGATTAAGATTAATCCAGAATATATAACTTTTTCCTTCTGGATTAGGGATTGGGATTATTTAACCCGGGTTAATTTTAATTCCATGTAGATTAAAATTATTGAAATGATTGTTGACTTTCACAGTTACGAAACATGATGCAATTTAATTTACATTTCCGAACAAAACAATGGCCAAACTATTAATCAATAAGTTCCAGAACAATCAATGGACTAACACTTTCATAAGAAAGGAAAGCGAATTCGGAATGTTGGAAGTATCTATCCCAGTAGCTGAAAACCTGTATAATAGGAACTGAAGACGGTAGAGAAGTGCTTGTACTTCAAATTGTTTAGCAGGATTGTGGGGTTTGAGTCCAGATACATATTTTTTAATCAGCTATTTGCTCTGTCCGTCCTTGATTACGCTAAGCGGAACATGATGTGTCAATTTGATTTTGCGACTAAATCACCTCAGTAAAATTCTTGTTCAACATGAAGCAAAATGAATGAGAATGTGCAAAACCCGTCGTATTTGGATTGTGTAAAATTAATCCAACCTGGGATTAATGGACTAATAATCCCTTAATTCAATTGAATTAATCATACAAATCTGGTCACAGTGAACACCGTTTGCACCAAAAGCGGGAGAGTTCGTGTCCCAAACAAAACTGGGTCAGTGACATTATTTGGTTCGGAGAACATATTATTAAACTAGGAGAACGTACTTAAATTAGAGTTAATCTGAAGTGCCCGATTTCATTAACAGCTACTCAATTCTAAATCTACACAGTAAAAAGTGAAATGTTAAACTATTCTTTGCTATTTTTACAAAAATTCTGTCAGAAACATATTCAAACAGCTAATAGAAAAGATTAAGTTACATTTTCTATCCCTATCCATTTGTACTAATCAAAGCGTTGAATTATTTATTGTACTCTGTCAAAGTGAAAACTGTTCTTTAACACTCTGATGGATGTCAAAATGAATTCCTGAACAGAAAACTGCTTCAATATACTTTATTGCAGAACGATCATGCATATTTTATAAATCCAATTTTAAAGTAAAGTTATTTACAGCTTTTGAGACTCCCTGAATCAAAAGCTGTTTCACTTTTTAATCAACTCTTTCTAAGGAAATTTAATTTAGAATTTATAAAGTCCCGTTTCTACTTCTACCAATTCTACTTTATTTTTGAATTCAGTACATTTATTAAGTATACCTATTCTTCTAACTTCTTAACCTCGCATGTTTCTCACCCAATCTACTCTTCCCCTTTTGAATTAGGAATGAAGTAAGGACTTAAGGAGTCGAAGCGTATGAAGTCATTTCCCAACAGACAGTAACACAGTGTACATAGCTGTCGTTGGAAATTGCCAATTTACTTTCAAAAGCTCCCGGAACACAGAAATCAGTCGAAAAGTCTGGCTCATATACAAACATACTTCACATTTACATCAAAAGACATGTTTTACAATCTATTCCCTGTACAGATCACTGTTCCCTTAAAGTCGAACTCAACCGTGACCGTGGGTGTTCCAAGGTGAAAATGCAACGCGTGTGGCCTGTTTACAAATTTATACGGAAAAACTTCACTAAGCTTAAGCGATGGCAATGAGAATGAAAAACTTCAATAAATAGCTTATATCTATATATGCACTTGTACTATACCTATTTTGTAAATAATCTTATCGAACCGAAAATATTCAGGATTCATATTAAACAATACAATGCATACACCTTACACATTGCAATTCCCAAGGCAGCAACCATCCAACGATTTTTCTATTTTCTCATTTCAGAATAATTTTTAACTCAAACATCAACCTAACCTAAGCAATCCTAACAAAAAGTTACACAAATCTGCATTCAGCATTGTTCACACAAAATCACTGAAACGACAAACGAACAAATAAAGCGATGGAAATATAGCAATAAAGCAACACATAGTTTTGATCAAAATTTCAAGTCACAAATCTCAACTCTTTCAGATCCCCACAAATATTATTCCCATTCCATTCAAGCATCATTAAATAATTCACTTTTGAACATCATCCATTGCTAAAAGATACAGTGCATCACTCTACTCTACTCTTCTCTACGTGAGTTTGTGAGTATGAATTCGATAAAAACCAGCTCAGTATATAACCAAATACAGTTTCCCCAGAACCAAATCTTCATTTGCATTTGCATCCACATCCTCACCAAGCCATTCCACACTTGGCTTTACAATTTCGTTGGATTCCATTCCATTCCATTGAATAGCCTACATAATTTTCTCTGCTTGCTCGCAGGCAATACAGAAAACATATACCTAACTACGATGTGATACGATGCAATGCAAACAAGAAAACCACAATATACATACGTACTCACATACATACACACAAGAAAAGTACACATAAGAGCAAAGCAACCAACAACAAGTTGGTACTTTTGTTCCACACTACTGTACCACACACACAAGCATAAAACATGAAGACAAGCAAAACAGCCATACTACCTATATCTGTACACTACACACTTCACTACAGTAGTAATGCTGCTTTCAAAATATCATAACAACAAGCAGAAGCAGAACGATTCCATCGATCCATCAGTTTTAATTCCATAAGCTAGCGAGTAAACGGGCGATGCGATGTAGCGTACATTATACAACTTGTACTTACCACTACCACTACATATACATATAAAATACATACCATACCATACCTACTACATTCATATAAAATTATTACATTTATGCGATGCCGTTGTTTACTGTGCTTCCCACTTGCCTTGCCTTGCCTTGCTTTGGGATCCCTGTTGTGAGCAATGCAAAGACAGGAGTTTTATATTACACCAGAGAGTGCCGCAGTACAAGCTCCACACACGGAGAATGGAAACTCGAAACCAACTTCCATTTCAATTCCAATCCCTAACTTGTACTGTACAGTACATCGTACGTACAGATACGATAGGATACGTGATAACGATAGCGACGAGATGGGATTCGATTCGAATATTACAATACGGAACGAAAGCATTCGATCCGGTACAAGTTTCGTCTCCAATTGGTTTATTCTTCGAATCAATTCTAGAACTCGTATTCAGCCAGCAAGACAATTAAGTCTCAAGCCATAAAAGTCATCAAGACCCAAACCAAGGATTCCCACAAAGCAACAACAACAAACATGTTGAATTGAAATGAGCATTGAATGAAATGTGTGTGTGTCTAGTGTGTAATGTAAAAAGGTATTCAAATCTGTATGCTTTGAAATTTATGCTATTATTACTTTGCAAGCAAATCTATTTATTGCGCTCCACTTTGCAGACAGACTTCAGACATTAGATATGTTTTCTATTGACAAGACAAAACACGACAAGGCTGGTTTAGGGTTTAATTTAGTTTAGGTTAGCTTCGCAGCTCTGACTTTACAAAGACCTACTCAATTCTATAGTACATAAGTCGACAAGAAAAAGCAATCTAAGCACTTATCCTCTATGACTTTGATTCCCCACAGACACAAAATACAACAACAGGGAAGGGATCTCAGCGGCACTAAAAACAAGCAGATAATACGACGACGTTGACGACGAGTGGATTCGTTTCTGCTCTCCGCAGCACATAACACAGACATACAGAGAGAGAGAGAGAGACAAGATAGATCAGAATCAGGATCACAGAGAATAATAATTAATAATACAAAGCTCAACCAAGTTCAACTAAAGTCAGGCAGGCATAAGCACAACCAAAGCTGATGATGACGACGAACAACAACTCCGTAACAAATAACATAGGATGTATAATGGAACAAAGTAGGTCAAAAGTTCAGTCAGGCTTGCATGCTAATGAGTCAAGTCACTGAGTCGCGGAGTCAAAGAGATGAAATGATCACCAGGTCACTCCACTTCCACTTCACTCTTCGATTCTATTCTACAAAACAATATTATTATATTATACTACTGCATACTGCTAGGCTATAGGCTATGCTAATCTAAGCTTATTTGCTACGCTGTTGTTGTATGAAATCAAGTGATGTGGAATGATTACATTATTATGTGATCTGTTCATTTCTTTTGTATTGAAAACTCTTGTATAAAAATAAAAAACTCTTTACTTACTTTAACTCCAAATCGAATCAAAATTCAAAATCGAAAGCTCATTCATTCCGTCAACTCCATGTTACTTGAACTTGCTTGAGCTAAGTGCAAGGAGATTAATAATATCGACCGATAAGAAAATACGCAAACAAAGCAAAGCTAAGCAAGGCAAAGTCAAGACGAAGGCAAATGTCGTGTGAAGCAAAAAATTCCTTTCTTTCACTTGCTCAATATTATCATATACATATTATAATATAAAACAAAGGCATCAACGCTCCAATACTCTGTTATACATTATAATAATTATGATTCAGTAGACCTGACCAGACCCAAACCAAACCAAACCCTGGCCAAGGCAAAAGCAAGGGAAAACAATAAATTGTTTAGATACACGGCACATTGAAATATACGGCAATATACAAGGTAAGGAATGCAATAGAATTCTTGCTAACTTAGTTACTTATTTTTGTTATTGCTTTGCCACGCTACGCCATGCATCATTGCAGTGCAGCAGATAACAAAATAAAACACACTAAAAAGGAATACCCGCAAAGCAAAAGGTTTGAAGTAAATAAGGAATGCAGGTTGGAGAAATATCGCGTCAAATACTGCAGAAGCTGCATCGCAAAATTTACAAATCACAATTATGAATATTTATTAATATTAATGAATTTATGAAAGGCAAAGCAAGGCAGGTAATACGGCCTTCATGATCAGCAAAACACCAGACCTAGGTTAAAGGTACTAAGGAATTTCTTTCCTCCATACATCTGTCCTGTCTGTTTTCTGCGTGGTCTCTCAGTATCTCTGCTGCATTGTCCCATAATTAAATGATAGATATTCATGTAAAACTTGTATAGAGAAGGAAGTTATAATTTTTAACTAACTTGCCTTGCTTGCCTCGGTCTCTGCCTTTTTTAGCACTTCTCTGAGGTATGCGCTCCATATATACGGTATGAGAGAAACTTACCTTACCCTACTGAACCTACATACATAGTTGGTAATTGCAGATAGAGGTACGCATCATAAACTAATAATAGTATTGGCTTGACTTGGGCTCTGGAAAGCGTCAGTTAGTCAATTCAGTAAAAGCAGCATAGCATGAAATTCATACAAGTCATGTCATGTCATGTCTGTGCCTGGCGATCCATTTTAATAATGCTGACTTTTTTTGTTGAAAAGTGCAGCACGAACGAAGTTGAATGCATATTCAATATATCTACCTAGGTAGCTAATCGGGTTCTTGCCCCTGTGTAAAAGTAAAGTAAACTGTACATGCAGTGCTACTAGAAATACAGACAACCAACAACACCAGCAGCAAATAGTCGTAAGTAACTGTAGTGTACCTAGTAGTAGTATGGTATGGTCAGGGTTTGTTGTATAACGAAAAGCGGTAGGTATTAATATTCATACTTGGATTAATTTCTAGGAATAACTGAATGAAACAAAACGAACAGGCTGTTTCAGTTCAGTCAGTCAAGGCAATGATTTGATGTGATGTGTTGTGGTTGTGATGTGACTGAATGACTATACTGGCTTGCTTTATGAATTTTTGTGATACCCATCGTCGCCAGTTAGTTTGGATTGATGATCGATGATGCTGTCGATGTAGAGGGAGATTAAATGTTAATACACTAGGCTAGGTATATTCATTACATTATCATTATTCGGGTAGATAATAAATACCTAATCAAGAAGCAGCTTGAGAATTCAACAAAAGAAAGGAATAAAAACTAGGTAAATTATATACTTAATGAAAGGTCTAGTTTGTTCTAACTAAGCAACACAAATGAATGGTGAATGCTGAATGGAATGATAATGATGATTATTCACAGGAAGGTAGACCTTTCCTTGTTTTCCTGAACCGAACAAAATTTTCTTGTTTTTTGTCCATGTATTCTATATAGTCAATAGTCACGGAATCAACCGCATACAATACTCCATAATATACTATTTTATTACATTTTCATATATCATTTTCAGACCACACAGACTAGACCGAAGACACAACAAAATTATAATTCTCAAGGAGAGTTGAATGAACGGTTGGGGAAAGGGTAAAAGCAAATCACTTTCGAATACTATTGAGTGAGTGTCTGAATATGTACTTACAAAATAGTACAAACCGTGTTAAATATGAAGAATTTTCCTTGGGTTTCAATGAATGAAATATTCAACATTTCTGGTATATAATATGAAAAAGACAAATATCAATTTAGGGATCTACTTGTTTGCAATATTATAACAAACGAAACTTCAGAGAATATTCTATGCCTACAGTTGTGTACAAAGGCAGTCTCTATTTGTCCAGTACACAGTACACACCACACAAACATAAAATCGAGAACATTTTCTGGAAATGACAATAAAATACTGCCTGGAGTTGGTTATAATGAAAGGCCGGATATCAAAGGTGGAATTTGTTATGTGATGTGTGTACTGTGCTGGTTAGAAGAAGATTATACATTAATTCCGAATTCGAATTCGATGGCCATGAGGACACAGTACATTCAAGTCTACGATGCAAGGAGTGATCAATGTACAGAATCGAAACCAAAATGGTAGAAGATTTTAAAATACAGAACACAATTATATAAAGGGGAGATGAGAATGACTGCTGTCTACAGTCTACAGTCTACACTACTGCTAGTATTAATGCTGCCTACGTAAATTATAGTACCTAAAAGTTTAATTCTATATCATATGTATGAATAGTGAATACTACATGTGGACATCGATGTTAGTTTGCATCGAACATTATGCGGTTGACCACAAATGCCAACTCTAGAGTACCAGTGGAACACCAACATTACTACTACTTACTGTCAGTACTTATGTCCGCTAATATTTTGACAGAATAAAAAACAAGAGAATTGTTAAGGAAAAACTTAATAAAAATATTTACCTGGCAATAGTGATGCACTTGGTACCGGGACTCTGAGTGCTAATGGCCTTTTCCAATTCTTCTAACCCGCCAGACTTTTTCAACTTCTTTACAAGACTTTTCACGGCCTTCTCACTCCATTTTTCCTCGCCGTCCCCCTTCTTCCAACCCAACAATCGCTTCACCACCGGGGAGTGATTGAATGGTAGAATTGACGTCATTTTAAGGAACAATTTGAAATTCTTCCCGTCGTTAATGTTGAATGTTTATATTATAGAATTATAATGTTGGCTGACAAATTCACTTTCTCATCTTACTCGTTTTTTCTCAATTATTTATGACTGGTCCATTATAGTCTGCGACCCGAGTACAGCAGATGCCGTTATTAGTTTGCTTTAAACGATGTACTATTTGACACCAGTTTTCAATTGGATGAAGGTAAACAAAATCCAACGAGCCGTTGAGGTAGGTAATTCAGTAAGTGTAAAGGTAAGGTAAATGCAATTTAATCTTATTGAAACTTTGACAATGAACAACAAGAACAAATTTGGTAAACTTGAAAACGATTAAAAAATATTCAAGGAAGAAAGAGATTTATTTGTTTGTATCTTGGGGTTTGTATATATTTTCGAAAATTCCTGTTGTGAACAAAATATCCCTGAGGTGTGTTCAAACTTTAAAATTGTACTTTTTTCAAAGTTCAAATACTTGCATTAAGTTCAAAGTTTGTTGCTGAGAAATGTTAGTCGAGTAAAATAAATGCAATTATTATTACGTATACATAATAATACAGAAACACATTCGTGGTTATAAGATTAGATTGAAATGACAAAAAAACCAAAAGAATACAATTAGGACAGAGTATATTTTATGAGAGGAATTCTCACAAAATCTAGAGACAGACGGAGGCAGTAACAGTCAATTCCGCACTTGCAAAAGTATAACTGCACTATCAACATCAACTATATTGTTGATGGTGACGACGGTGCTGGGAAATTTGCAAGGGCAACGAGATGAAGGGATGAAACAAGTCAGCAGATATGTAAAATTTTCTGGTTAGAGATTAAATTAATAATCCGATTCAATACAATACAAACCCATGAATGAGATACACAAACAGAGTTGCTGAATTTTCCGCAAAACAAGATGTTAGATATTCTTCCTCGCACGATATTTTTTTTCTCGTTTGTTAGTCTTCCTTATTACATTATAGCACCTATTCAACATTTTCAAGAAGTCACTCCGTCCTCGTCTTCACTTCGATCGCGACCCTCTGATTTTAATGTAATGATGAATGTTGAATGTCTTCCAGTACTTTTCTACTACTGTTCTTCGATAAGTTATCTCCCCCTCTCCTCTGATAAAAATGTTTCAACACGTTATGCCAACATGCGCCAAATTTTTTGCACAATTAGAAAATTTCAAGCCCCACTTAAAATCTGTAAAGGCGAACTGGTAGGTGATGATAGTCAATTTTAAACAACTTCAAACTTTATCGGGTCAGTCTACAAATAAAAATGAAACCATCACAGATGACACTGCTTCCTAAAATCACGTAATATTATTGTAACTCAACTTATACCAAGTCAATTGCAACATGAAATCGATAGAATTTCTGCGACTTCTTTCCTGTTGTTGCTTTTTCTCTGAACAACCCTTTGGTTCTTCAAAAAAGTGTTTCCCTGAGTGAGTCCTGAAGTGATGTGAGTTCAATTGGATGGAGTTGAGTTCGCTTGGCTTCTTCGCTTTAACATACCCTGGCCTGGGTGGAGTTGCCTTTTTCTCTTCACTCTTCTACTGCTGAGGAATTTAATTGCATTGAACTGCACTGAACTGAATTGAACGAGACTGTTATTAGATGGGATCAGTGTTAACTTTGAGCACGTCTATTATAATAAATTTGAAATCTACTAGGTTTTTTCTTTAGTCTTAAATTTTCATTCACCTTCTTCTATTACGATGTTACACGTTACTGTGCTGTTTGTATTAGTAGAGTTTACTTCTCTTCCTCGTGCGTGGACTGAATCGAATCGACTCGAATGCTTTTTACATTTTGTGCAAATCTGTAATTTAATACAATGTACGTAGTGTACTGATGTGTCTGTATAAGAAGGTAAAGTTGAAGGTGAGTTTGAGTCAGTGAGTAAAGAGAGCTACTAAGTAGAAGAAGTAGTAAGTCGACGTAGTGGTGGTAGGGTAGTGTGGTAGGTATATGCAAAAATGCACTGCACTGCTGCTGGTATGGTGCTGCTGCTGTGCAGAGTGCAATCCGATGCACTTCATGAACCCTTTGGTTTCTACTACCTCCGTCCGTATTCCAGTCAAGCCAAATGTATACACAGAGAGTATATAGAATATACAATATATAGAATCTAAATCCTTCGTGTTAGTATCATATGGCCGGCCAAGCCACTATGGTAAGGATACTATGGTCCTTTACTCCGTGTTCGCACAGTTTGCGTATTTATTGTACAAACTTCAGTTAAACCAATCGCAAGTCTCGCCATCATGCGCTATTCTCATGTAGTA
>JAAXYV010000335.1:0-13021 GCA_036851875.1 Novacerus sp. FZ-2019
CAGTTCGCTCCTCCGCCATCACAGTGTGGCAAAGAGCCAAATGTCTGAAAAACATATGAACATCTCGATCTCCATTACAGACGGCATCGTAGAGAGATTGGTCGTAAAACCGAAATTTCTGCTCGTAGTGAGGGTTGTTGGAAAAGTCAACCGGTGCTAGAGTCTGAAATTCACAATCAAAAATCACATAATTTATCTCTCCAATCATTTATTCTTATCATTATTATCATTCCAACTTTGGTTGGGTTTTTAGTGTCTGCGTATTATAGATTAGATTGCATTGCATTGCACTATACTATACACTACAGTCAACAGTGCAAGTATAGATAGACCACGACAATATTATGCTCTACTTTCCATTTTCCTGCCTCTCAGACTATAGTCACCCTCCAAATTGTATTCTGCCTTCATCAAATATTGGCCTTCAGCCAAGACATTTTCACAAGATCATTAGCTCAAAGCACTATTAAATCAAGCTGATTAAATGGATAGTGTAGTGAGTAAAGGCAATGGAAGCCAAATCCATTCTTATTTATGAATTTCTTCTCTCCAATGAATGCCCTCTTATACGAATTCAATCCGAACGCTCACAGTAATACAAAAATAACATAAAAGTAAACCTCATTCAACTTTCAAGCTTCGTATGAGCTGAGATAAGTACCGTCAAATAGGTTGAAGCGGGACAGGTTGGGACACTTTTTGAAAAGTTTTATTTTTTTATACTAACCTACAAACTGACATTTCAAAGGGAGTTGCAAAACCGTAACCCTATTAGTTATTGCACAAATTGTTTCAAAACAAAAACAAAATGTTGGTATGAAAGAGAGGACTGTCCCAAAAATTGTCCCGCTTCACCCCATTTTACGGTACCCAAAATTCATACCAAGATACATAAAAACAGAGCAGAACTCTTCATCTCAAGATGCTCATCTCTCCCTCAACAATTAGTAGTAGAGACGATATAAATAAAACTATCCCGAAATCATTAACGCAGTCCTTCTATAAAACTGTTATTACACTGACGCACACTGTATATATAATATACCATTTGCACATTATTATGCAATGTTTGATATTCATAACCGGGCTGGAATGGACGGTGAATATAAGAGAGGGTCTAACAATACGCCATCATACATTTTGATTCCTAGCTTGCAGAGGAATATCAGTGCAAACATTGGGTTGCAAGAGTTCGGATTCAGGGCTACCGGCACGATCTGATGCACAAAATAGTGAATGATGTTTCTTGACTGAATTATGAATTGTCTCCTGGTCTGTTTCTCCATCATCTCTGCCACTTGTCTTCAGTAGTTTCGTAGTTCCGTTCAGTTTTACCCAACCGCATGGAATACAAAAAAATAAGAAATAAAAAAAAAACGATACATCATCATGCTCATCATGCAAAAACAGCTGCAGGAAGTACACAGCAGCATAGCTTCTTGCTTCTTCAATATTTTTCAACATTCCATTATTATTTCACATTCCATACACATCGACACTGAAGAACAGTTAGAACAGAAGAGTACATAGTAGACAGACAAATTCTATAAAAACCTAGTCTGCTGTCCATTAACAGATTGAAGTTTGTTGGGAATTTAGAACTTCTGGTGCGAACAAGAGATAAGCCATTTGCGTTCAAAACTTACAAGAACAGTGTGAGTAGCATATAGGGAGGCAAACAAGAACAACAATTCCATTCATGCAGTAGTAGTAGCCGTCATATTATCGTTCTTAACTTCGCAGTATCCAATAACCTTTCTGGCTATAGAGTGAAGCTAAGGAAGAAAAAAAAACACCGAACAATCTAACTCTATACAAGGAATCACCCGGTTGACTAGCCCACTACAGAAACACTCTACACAAAAATACTAACCCGACTATGAATACAATGAAGCTATCTACCCCACAGAAGACGGTTGAGTTACATTATAGGCTTTTATATAATAGTAATATTCAACATACAGTATTATATATACTTGGATGGAGTCAGTAGAATCGACATACAGTGAAAGTGGAAAGTAAGTGGAAGGAAGACGACATCAAAATGAAATGAAGTTATATTATGATGAGAAAAGCAATATTATAAGGTGGGTAGAATTCAGACTACATCTTAGACAATATCCTAATATTAGAATACACGAACAAAATGAAGATAGATAGACATATATACCTCAACGTGCTCAATCACCTCTCCAGTTTTTGGATCGATTACTTCCCCGTAAGATTTTCCAGCGATGGTACACTTATTGAATGTCATGATGTTCTGTAACGCAGAGCAGAATAAAAGTCAACTCACTCAGTCACTCAAGCTTATCTTATTCATGTCTATTATCCCAGTATATTTTCCTCTTTAGGGGATAGTCCAAAAATTATGTTTTCGAGTTTTATTCTATTTCTTAAAATTATCTCGACCCAGGCAAAACTCGAATTTGCCGATGCACCGATTAAGAACCAGCCAACACCGATGCATCGCAAATTTATCGCATGCGCGTTGGACCTCACTCGACTTGTTATTTCATGAAATTCTACATCAATAAGGAAATTATTGCTTCATAGAATGAACTCAAAATGTTTTTGACTGTTAATAAAATTGCTTTACGATATTAAGAGTCGAGTAATGATACGTAAAACTGTAAAAATTGAGTATAGTTAACAGTTTGATAAAAAAAAGACGTACTTTTTTGCACTTTACTGCATCGGCAAATGACCCATTCTTAGTTTTGAATTGGCCGATGCATCGGGGCAACACTACTATATCTTAACTCTCTTAGAAATATTAAACAAGCATATTTTATGGATCACCCCTTCTATGAATCTTATTGGTAGCGATAAAAGCTAACAGCTCGTCTTATAATAATATATTATACTATGTTGTCAGTATAAAGAATCTACCTGCGTCAAAGTTCCCGTTTTATCCGAAAAGATGTACTCTATTTGACCAAGTTCTTCATTGAGTGTGGTGGTTCTTGCTTTGGCTGGAGTGTCAGATGCTTCATGATACATTTTTAAGTCCCAGTTAATGAGAAAACTTTGAAGGAGTCGTATCACTTCCACACTATACAAAACACACATGAATACGTACACGATTTAATTAATATTTAATACAAAGCGTTATTGAGTGGGATATGACTTAAATTTTCAATAATAACGAGAGCTAATAAGGAGAGGAAGAATAAATCGATAGGCAATTTAGTTTCTCTGATGATTATTGAAACACATATTTACCTGACGTAAAGGGAGATTGGAACCACAGTATTGAGAATGATGGCATATGAGAAAAAGACCAAAAGTGAGATAATGATAGCCCCTTCCACCGGCTCATCGGGTATCAAATTGTCCCAAGGTAGAAAAGAGCGAAAGTATTGACCAATCATGGTTTCCCAAACAGCACAAGCAATTGTACAAAAGAGGCACATCGACAGCAAGAAGAATACGATCTGCAAAACAGGCATTCATTTTAGTCTTAGGAAAATGATATAGAAGATTGACTTACATTCTATCTTATCATAGATCCTCCACTCAGTCATTTCACTTGAACTTACATTCAGTAACATTATATTCCAATTCAAAGCCATAACTATTCCAACTCACCCCTAGGATAATAAAATTGAGCAAGCGATCAATACTGGTTCTCTTGAATTTCGTTTTTCCCGAGTTCTGCATCAATTTTGTATCACGACCAGCGAATAGGACTACACCATAGCACCATTGCGTATTTCGTAGGATACAACCGCGGAGTAGCACTTTGTCATTATCCAGCGCGTACCTAACACATATATGTACAAGTCATGATATTAGTAAATAATGTTACATATTTATATACAATTTGTTTAACACAATCAATCATTATGAACATACTTTTTTCCCCGCCATGTTAGGGTTCCATCAAACTTGTTTAAATGATTATTTGGAGGCTCACAAATTAGTTCCCCATCGAAGGAACCCAATTTCTCGGGCTCTTGACCCATTTCTGCCGTTTCCAAAAGACACTGTCTGCATTTCAAGTTTGTCTCCCTGCACAATATAAACAAACGAAATTAACTGAATCATCAAGTTTTTGGCTTCATTGCTAAAATCTCATTAATACCACAAAACCATACTCACACTAATTCATAATTGTTAGTGATGCCTTGATGCTTAATACAATCATAGAATAATAAAGCAACACCAAACATACCCATCCAACTCTGCAGTCTCAATGTAACATAAACCATTGGGCTCGGAAGTTGACAGAAGAAGCACATCTGCGGCCACAAACTGATCATTTTCCATGCGAATAACATCTCCCACTTGAACCTAACAACCATTCACACAAAACTTTACTGACATTTCTCTTCTCCAACCTTCACTTCCAAATGCCATGAAACCAACCAGACTGACAACAGAAAACCTCACCACCATGAAAACTAGGCCATTTATATCTTTATGTCATAGCCCTGATATTACTCGTGTTCACTACTTCAACCCCTACAGGGAATCATTTATTTTCAAATGTTCACAACCCTATCTATATAACATGGTTCTTCTACATAAAATACAATTTTTTCTGTCCTCTTCAGTCAACAACTCCAACTGCACTTCTCAGGAACAGTACAGTTATTTAATATGCACTTCCAAGAATTTCCAAAGAATGAGAAGAAAATACAATTCAAAAGGTGAAAGTACCTTAAACCACCGCTCTTCTTTTAAAAGGCCATTTCGAAGTACTAAGGACTTTCTATTGTTCACCTGTGAGTCACTCCTGTGTCTTTGCTAGAAACACAAAGTCAAAAAAAAATTCTTATTTAGTCTAATATTTTAATTGAAGTAAAGTAATTTGAATTTTCTGACTTACGTAATCATCATAGGCATCTTTAGCAGCGGTCAACGCCAATACCAAAATCAAAGGCACGGCAGTAGTAAATGGGGTTAAAGATGAAATCACAGGAATGACCTTCAAAATTCATTAAAAAAGTTTACACTTCAATAATCATAAATCTGGTTCAAGACTTCAGAGTCAAATTCAAAAAGAAATTACCTGAAGAACCAACAGGCACAAAAAATAGAAATTGGCTAACCGCTGAAACTGTTCAAAGAGATTTAGAGGGAAAAAAGTCACCACACTATACTTGGACGTTTTGATGAGGTTGTTCTGAAAACCAGCAAGAAAACAGTGTAAATGTCAAGTTCTTACTCAATCATGTTCCAGGAACACCATTCAAATTCTACACAAAACTATACTAATACTCGATGACCATCGCTCTCCACGGTACTTCAGTATAGCACAAATAAGTAAGCAAACTAAATAGGCACCAGAGACAGGATGCTCACTTACCCACACAATGCCTCCACTCCTCTGATAATGTCAAACTATCCTCTCGGATCTACGCGTTACGTTATAAATGCATTAAAAGCTAACTACCTACTACCTACTTTAAAACGATCAACTATAGCATCTCAACCAGCGGTACTGCTATGATCATAATATACTATTTCAATACGCTCATTAATATTTGTTTACTCCATTCATTCTATGTTTTATGACTACGACTATTACTAAAGACATTAAAGCAATTACAAAATGCAATTACAATTACAAAATTCACTTACAGCATACGAAAACTTTGCATTGAATCCTGGATCGTTGGCTCGTATTCTCCTCTCAGTTTCTGAAACAAAAATGCAAATCAAAACGATAAAAATAATACTAAAATTATTTAACAAAATGCAAATCATGGAACACAAATTACACCGCAATATTCCTATAAAATACTAAGACTCATAAGATTAAACTTTAAACGATTCAATTTGAATTTTTTCAAAAGAAATATTCAGAAAATCTTGATTGAAAAATTATGACTTCATGAAATAATCAATAATTCCATGAAGGCCAAGGATACGAAGATAACTACCTTCCCCGTTGTGATCCCTGTAAGGTGGGTCAATACCAAAAATCCCATCAACCAGCCGCCAGTACACTTTGGCAATAAAGCCCAGAAGACTAAGGAAGCAGGAAGGCATAGCAGGAGTAAGACGCTGCCAAGGTTCCCTCCAAGGGAATTCCGCTGGACTCTCTAAGGAGGGTCTCTGAGTGTAAGCTGTTGATTCATCTCGCTCACAACAACTCGAGCAACTGAATCCACAAAATGTGTGTCTAGGCCCTTGTTGATCAGAAAGATCATTGTCCCCACACTCTGACAAATTGTCATCTCCTCCCATTCCCGACATATCTACTTTACTCCATGTCCCTGATGACGCTGAAGGAAAAGTTCTAATGGACATTTTGTGCAAGCGAGGGGATTCTCTTGAAGACGCTACAGCTGATTTAGTTCCTCTTGAAGTTGATGGATGATCATCCCTATTTTGGGAGCTAAGAACAGCTGATGCTGATCGAAGTGCTGATGGTCCTCCTGATGTGAAATGAATACACTTATTACCACCAGGCTCAAATGCGCTCACACTTCTTTTAGCACCCATCATCATTGGCTCACTCTCTGGATTCAAGGCCGATAGAGATCCTTCCGGAGGAACAGAGTGAGATCGTAGGATTTCTTCAAGCGTTGTTACTTTAGCTCGAAACTTCATTACACTATCCCGGGGAACAGACGTACTTTTCTCACCTACCCCTTTCTTCCATGTCACGCTATGGTGGTGAGCCGGGCCAGAGATTCCTGGTGAAGGAAGTGGTGCCCTTGAAGATGAAGACGCCGTTGGTGCTAATGTATTTCCAGCAGTAGCAGCAGCCGCAGCAGCCATAGCAGCATTGTCAATCCCTCCATCATCAGGATCATCTTCCTCTTCACTAAAATGTGGGGAGTACGTAGTTTTCCTTTTCCCATCCCTATCTCTAGGAGATTGAAGACACCCCTTCCTTCCATTATTCTTCCCTTTACGAATTAAAAGTCTTGTCTTAACTCCTGGAACGGAAGAGCCTGATAATTCATTTGAATGATTTCTTCGTCGCCCTGCACCAGGCTTTATCTGAAAGACTTCAACAACGTCATCCGATGAAGACATCACGGCTCGTCAAGTCAAGTCAAGTCAAATCAAATTAACTGACTACTCCCTCCGACTGACTTGACTACTACAGCTAGAGCAGGCAGCACCACCAGCAGCAGTAGTAGTAGTAGTTACTAGAAAATTTCATCTCAGCATGTCCTCCACTTCCACTCTGGTTCTGATTCCGCTGCTGCCTTCGCTTCTGCTCCTACTACTATCCTCTGCCAACTTAATATATTATAGTAGTAGTAGTAATCTTCCGCAGTTTGAGCATCAGGGTGCCCATGGCATTTGTCCAATGAGTCAATGATCATTTTTAGCACTAAAAACCCACTCCGGCGTAGTCCTCCTTTTTATACAGCTTCTCCTTCTCATCCTTCCCCATCATCAAACTCACAAACACCAAGAAGAAAACCAACAAACAATGTTTCAAGTCCCAGACTTTACTTTACAAATTCAGTCAGTCAGTCTCTGAAACGCTCACTCTACTTTCCTCTTAGGCTTAGTTTTCACTCAACTCAAGGAGACTATATACAGCTATGATTCCTTTACTACTACCACTACCTCTACTACTACTCTAATTCTAATGCAATTTTCCACTTCTAGATTTACTTCTACTGGAACTATAGAGAGTAACAAAGGTGACTTTCTAATGACAATAATACAAGACAATTTTTCTCACCACCTGGTGAGTGACTTATGTATCTGTCCACAGTATATTCAGTGCTATACAATATTACACTAAGTAAATTTCCAAGTGCAGTACAGTTGACAAAGTCTCTTCAAAGAAACAGGGTGTCTACTCCAATAATATCTCTAACGTTCTTGTATTGTAGTATCATTCCAGTAGTGTAGAGAAAATTCTTCTTTGAAGTAAACAGTAAGACGTAGGTTATTCGTATATAGACAACGACAAGGACAACACTCCCGTTCTACAGTCCAGGAGCGTTGTAGGCAATTGACAGACCTCAATCTACGTATGTATACGTACGGCGATGCGATGAAAATTTGACAAGAACAGCGTACTTGACGTGGTTTGTTGCGTTTTATAGTTTATACACGTTACTCTCTATACTATATTATGATCTATATAGGACAGTAGTAGTATTGGTGGTACTAAAGTTCTTGTAGTGGTGGTATACTATGTACACAAAAGCAGTCAGGCGGATTACCCACCACCACCACCACTACTAGCTAGCCCAATGTAATGGTTGCACATTAAAAATTCATCAACTGTCGCTTGCGTCGTGCCGACCGAACCGAAAGTTTGATAACCTACTATGCCATGGTTTTATGGCAAAGAGAAGACTTTCTGTATAGGAAGCAATAGGAAGAGACAGTTCATGTCACAAAATTCTCCACTACTATATATACATATATTATATTCATATATGCTGTCAATACAAGTACACACTGAGCGACCCAACCAAACCAGGGATGTCTGTCGTTAACTCTTTCAACCGATTCACATGTCCCAACCCACAAGGTAAAGAAAATACTTTGATGCTACTCCAACCAAACTTAAAATATGCATCATACATACATATCTATACATATATAAGTTTTCGCTTTTGTCACTCGTCTGTGGTGTACTGCGTGTGTGCTACATTACATACAGCAATTATCCTACAATTTTCTACTACTACTCTATTCACTATTCAATTCAGTTCAATTCAATTCACTTAAGAGCTTCTTCTCTCAACACGGAAAAAAACTTTCCAACGCAATTTATATTATATAATCTTCAATAAATACTTTTTTTATATCAAGTAATCCAGTCAGATGCAAGTAACTTGAGTGAGAATATTACAATTTGAATTTGGCAATTTTTATCACCACCCTTCAACATAACCACCACAAACTACTAATTTGCACTGTTTTCTATGTGGTTCTTATTTTATCAATTATATATATAAGTATAATTCAAGTCCTCAATACAAAGAGTTGTTCACAAGTAGTTCTGCACATTCTCCTCATTCACTCCCACTCCACATTAGTCAACACCTGATTTGATCCGTGCTTTTAATGCTGTAATGAATTTCATATAGTAGAGGTAATCACTCAATGAAATTCAAGTACATACAGTCAAATCAAAAGTCAAGTAGTACAGGTTACTAAAACCACTCCACTAAATCAGCACACTCTACGACTTGCTTTAAATTGACTTTATAACTCTTCTTCTCTAGTCTTGTCCTGTCTTCTTGACTCATCCGTCCGGCCCATCCACAGAGACACTACTACAAGATCCTAAGCAGAAATTCCGTGCTTCTCCAAACACTGAACACCATGTGACCTACTCATATTATAGGAATAATACAAGAATCTATCTGTCTTGTCGTCTGTATGTGTGTAGAGAGGTAGTTTTCTGCAAAGTAGACTGCTTCCTTGCTTTCCTTTCCTAGACTTTCCTGTCCCTTCCCTTCCCTTCCTTTATACTTTGACTTTATGCCTTGTCTTGGCTTGACTTCATTCGTCCTTCTTCTAGCATTCACCTCATCACCGGAGGCTCCTGGTCTGCTCTGGACTTCGTTACTTTACTTTACTTCATTTCACTTCCCTCACTTACACACTCTAAATCCACTTCCACTCTCCTCTTCACTCACTCACTTCACTAGTAGAAGCACAGTAGTAGTGTGTAGTAGACTGTGGTACTGTACTGTACTGTAGAGTACAAATAAAAAGTAACTCCCAGTACAGCTGCACTAAGAGTAGAGCAAAAGAGCAAAGGAAACCGAAGCGAAGTGAAACCCACCCTTCCCGTACTGGCAGTGGTAGTGGTAAAGTATACTATCCTTCGTAAATGCGATGTTCTATGACAAGGCAAGGCAAGGCAATGCAATGCCAGGAGCTTAGGCTACGCGCTACGCTCCGCTACATTTCTGCATAGCCATATCCATAGCCCTGCCAATGCCATAGTCATCATCCTATCCTGGCCTGGCCTGGCATGGCATAGGAATAGCCTAGGAAATGTACATATACACAAACAGCCCAAAATCCTGGCAAGTTCATTCCTGCGTTACGTCACAAAATTTCAATCGATAACGGGAACAGCGCAGCAGAAAGAAGAGAGTAAAGAAGAGAAAGAGTTCAGTTCAGACTCACACAGCCCAATTCAAGTCAAGTTAAGTCAAGTCAAACCAAGCTATCCTCCCTCATGTCATATCATAGGATCCGATCCCAATCTCTTTCACATTCTCCATAGTTTTCCCCCTTTAGTCCATTTCACTCTGTGACTATAATATAATAATACAAGCTCTCTCTCTCTCTCTCTGACTCTTGCTTTTCTGGTGTGTGGTGACTGCTTAACTTTACGCTATCCTGGTGTGTGGTGACTGCTTAACTTTACGCTTCTATCCACCTACTTTCCTAGAACTTCTCTCCTCTGTTAACAAGACTATAACACTGGATGATGGTGTCCTACTCATTCCTGGACTGCCAGAGCAATCCATGCAAAAAAACGAACCCTTCCTTCGAACCCTTCATTTTCTCTTCTTCTTACTGCGTTGGGTAGAAAACGAAGGAATTCAGCGTACAGCCCTACAGTCTGTTCTCTTCAATGCCATTTGGTTCATGAACCTTTCCTTTCATTCAAATATACATACATAATACCAACCTACCTACCTACCTCTATTATGTTACATATAGACTCACTCACTCACTCACACACATACATACATCATACTTAGGTACTTCTTCAGTTTACTCACTCACTCCAGTCACTCCAGTTCAGGCCATTCCATTCCACTTCACTCAATTCTCTACTCTCAAACTTTCAAACTTTATACTTATAGCACGCCTCTCTCAATGCATCTATCCATCCTTAAATCCTTATTCAAATACCTAGTCATAATAATATTATTAGCAAACTCTATTGTCCTGTACCTATACTATACATGCCAACATTAATATACATTTCAACATTTTCAACTACAGCCCTACGTCTATTAAGTTATAACTTAACTATAGCTTCACTACCCTTACTAAGCTACTACTAAATTTCTTTCATAAGAGTTTCAATTTCATAAGGATTAGGCTATATATAGGAAATGACTTTCATAAAAATCGGGTAGTATGCTAATCCAAATTTCTAATAGATAGGATATACTCTTCCTTCATAGGTGTATATAGATATATTAATGACCAACAAAAGCAAATGGTTTACTTCACTTCTCTCGTTCATTCCTTCTTTACAATAATATAAGTATTACACTATAGGTATTATAGCTACGCAAATCCTTACGGGCTTTGGCTTGACATTTAAGACTACCTATTCCATTCACATTGGCACATCCAGTAGAAATCCTCCTATCTGTTTCCATTCCATCCCATCCCATTCAACACTATACACAATACACCACTCAATTCATTCAGTGCAAAAATTCATGAATCTTGCATGCACTCCAATTTCCCTATAGTGCTTCGCTGCTCTTACTAGTAACTAGCTAATAGGAATGGTCAATATAGAGAAATGCTAAAAACTATCACCTACTACAAAGTACAACACAGTCCAGCCAAGCCAATTCAAGCCATGATAGATACTGTACTAGAATAGGTAGCCTTCGCCGTGATTGTGGGTTTGGCAATTGCAATATTATTATTGCCTTAGCCTTGCCTTGACGTGGTTTGCTTTATATAGCTTAGTCTTAATACATATGTTCTATATACCTACCAATGTAAGTATAATAATGCAATCAGCCTTAGTAGTGTAGTCGTAGTCTTCTCCATTCTGCTTAAATTCAAAGCCGCCTATTCTATTCAGGTTCAGGAAAGGTTATTAAGAAATATTGCTAGCAATCTAATAAAATACCTCCACACAAGCGACTAATAGCCTGTCCTATTCACACACACACATGCAAACATGCATAGATATAATATAGGTAGGTTCACTTCATGAGAGTTTTCATTCCACCCGACCAGACTAGAAGCTCATAAAAGAGAATAATAATATTATAAGGTTCCTTCGTACATACCTACATACATACATCCATACGTAGTACGTATACGAACTTACGACTTTGACTCCAAATGAAGGCTGCACCGAACAAACCTGAACTCAACCGAATTCGGGTACAGCTTATCGTTATATTATGTTAGTTCACTACGTCTCAAGGTGACACTCGTATTTCATCTAGCGGCTACATTTCAAAGTACGCTCCGAAATTCGGAGTCCAAGGGACAATTTTCATAAACAGAGGCTCTACCGTTGTTCCTTGTCATTTGTGAAGTTGTAGCTTGAGAAAGCAAAGTGAAAGTTTTCCCTTTCCCTATATACTTGAGGAAAAGTCGGACAACCAGTAGTCCAAGACCAAGACCACAGTAAACTAAATCTTACCCAAAGAACAATAAAAACTCACTCTCTACCCACTCTTCTGCTCTGGTCTAATGCAATATAATATAATACAATGTAATGTAATGGTTAGGCTATATATGGCATACGGAAAAGTAAAGTAAGACACGCACACTATAGCATAAAAAGTAGTTGAGAGAGTGAACTGAGAAAATTAAACGGAAGCTATACCATATTAAATTGTATTCAAACTAAGCCAAGTCAAGCCACACCAGGTACGTATTCTGAGAATGATACATCACTCCTTCAGTTCCGTATGGCAGGGTAACAGTAACCTTTGAGTTTCTGACTTATACATTGATCAAAAGCTTATCCGCTTATATGTATGTACCTATGTACATTGTACATACTTGGTTTCCTTTCCCCAATTCTACGTCTAGTCAGGGCAAGTTTATTCAATGTGCTTTCTCCTTTCAATCTAATGTACTTTATAAAGAATAGTTACCTATATAGTATATAGGTAGTTGGGTTGGTTATGTTTCCAACCTACACTTTGTTTCATGCGTGCGAAGGTGAATTTTACGATCACACAACCTTTCCAAACTGGATATCATTTTAGTTAACAAACTAACTTCTCTCACACTTCACAATTTGGCATGGGGATTTAACTTTATTTTTTTTCTTTCTTTTCTTTGGTAGCCTTTATTTTTAGTCTATCCACTATGTAATGTAGGTATACATAATAATAACACCAAT